>CAUYSK010051346.1:0-40350 GCA_963575035.1 Avahi laniger | reverse complement strand
TAATTTTTTCTATATATTTTTAGTTGTCCGATTAATTTCTTTTTCTATTTTTAGTAGAGACAGGGTCTCGCTCTTGCTCAGGCTGGTCTCGAACTCCTGAGCTCAAACAATCTGCCCGCCTCGGCCTCCCAGAGTGCTAGGCGTGAGCCACCGCGCTCGGCCCCTTTTGGTTTTTAAAACAAAAAATTCTTAAATATATCTTATTAAATAAATGGTAGCATACCCTATACATTTTCTTGCACCTTCCTTTTTTCATTTTAACAGTATATCTTGAGGATCACTTCATAGTAGTATGTACAGCTATTCATCACTCCTTTTCACAGCTGCGTAGTACTCCATTGTGTGGACTTAAAATAGTTTGTTTAACTCACACGCTTTTGATGTATAGTTGCATTATTTCCAGTCTTTTGCTATTACAAATAATACTGCAATAAATAGCCAAAGTTGTGCTTCAAAAACACCATGAAAAAAGTGAAAAGGCAACCCACGATGTGGGAGGAAATATTTGCGAAGACAAATAATCCATTTAAAAAATGAGCGAAGGGTCTGAATACACATTTCTTCAAAGAAAATATATAAATAGCTAATAAGCACATTAAAGGACGCTCAATATCATCAGTAATTAGATAAATACAAATTAAAACCACAATGAGATATCACTTCACACCTCTTAGGATGGCCGTGACAAAAAAGACAGATAATAACAAGTGTCAGCAAGAATGTGGAGAAACTGGAACCCTCATATGTTGCTGGTAGGAATGTAAAATGGTGCCTCTGCTGTGGAAAACAGTCTGGCAGTTTCCTCAATGGTTAAACATAGAGTTACTGTATAACACAGCACTCCTAGATATATACCCAAGAAAAAAGGAAACATATGCCTACATAAAAACCTGTACATGTATGTTCATGACAGCATTGTTCATAATAGCAAAAATGGGAAACAACCCAAATATCTATCAACTGATGAATGGATAAACAAAATGTGGTATATCCATACAATGAATAATATTTTATTCAGCCATAAAAAGAATGAAGTACTGATACATACTACACCTGGATGAACCTCAAAAGCATTATGTTAAAAACTATATTTCATACAAAAGACCGCATATTGTATGATCCCACTTATGTGAAATGTGCAGAATACACAAATCTGTGGAGATAGAAAGCAGATTAGTGGTTGCCTAGAGCTGTGTGGGGAAAGGGAAGAAATGGGGAGTACCTGCTAATGGGTATAGGGTTTCATTTTGGGATGATGAACGTGTTCTAAAGTTAGATTATGGTAATGATTGCACAACTCTGTAATAACACCAAACTCCATTGGATTGTATATTTTAAATGGGTGAACTTTATGATATAGAAGTTATATCTCAATAAAATTAGTAAATAAAAAAATAGCAAAGAGGCCGGGCGTGGTGGCTCACGCCTGTAATCCTAGCACTCTGGGAGGCCGAGGAGGGTGGATCGTTTCAGCTCAGAAGTTTGAGACCAGCCTGAGCAAGAGCGAGACCCCACCTCTACTAAAGAAATAGAAATTAGGTGGAAAACTAAAAATATATATTTATAAAAAAATTAGCCAGGCATCATAGCGCATGCTTGTAGTCCCGGCTACTAGGGAGGCTGAGGATGGCTTGAGCCCAGGCGTTCGAAGTTGCTGTGAGCTAGGCTGATGCCACGGCACTCTAGCCCGGGCAACAGAGTGAGACTCTGTCTCAAAAAAAAAAAAAAAAAAAAAAAAAAAAAGCAAAGAAAGGAGTTGGCAGTGGGGGGGGGGCTTTGCTGGGCATACAAAACAATAGATCACAGGAAAGTTTTCATTTAAAGAATTCTTCCACTTTGTTCCCAGTAACTAGAGAAATATCCTTGAAATTACATTATTTCAGATTGGCCACTTCTTGAAGCTGCCATTCATACTTTGGAAAAGACATAACATTCCAC
Organism: Avahi laniger; assembly: GCA_963575035.1. Lineage (NCBI taxonomy): Eukaryota > Metazoa > Chordata > Mammalia > Primates > Indriidae > Avahi > Avahi laniger. Next base: position 38,412 of record CAUYSK010051346.1, on the reverse strand, counting down.
TGCTATTTCTAAATGTTAATCTGGGGTTCCGAAATTAGAGTCACTTTGCCTGTTTAGGGATCAAACACCTAATTGGCCACTTTGCATTCTGTGCTGAACTTTATAGCTCTGTCACGTAGGTTACATTTGGCTATAAGTTACAGAATACCTGACTAGCCATGGTTGAAGCCAAATTAATTGTCTCGCATCATAAGAAATCTAGAGGTGCAGCAGTTTCAGGTTTAGAAGTAGTTTATTAATGTCATAAAGGAGTCAGGTTCTTTTTATTTCTCCATTCCACCATCTTCAGAATATCAGCGTTTCTTTCTTAGGCTTATGACCTGATGGTTGCAAAATGGTTGCCTGAGTTCCAGTCATCACAACTATGCACAACCATGTTCAAGACAAGCAGAAAGGAGAGGGAGGGGACACAGCTCTTCTTATATCATAAAATAAAATGTTTCCCAGGAATCCCCCCAGTAGGTTCCCTCCTTCCATCTTATTTTATAAAATTGAGTCACATGAGTATCCTTTGCTACAAGGGGTGCTGGGAAGTTACCTTGATTTTTTTCTCATCTACTTTTGGAGGTGAGAAAGGGAAAAGAGAGTTAATAAATGTTAGGAGCCAACAAACTTTGTCTGCCACACCAGCCACAGACTTAATACCTATGAATCTGCATGCTCTCCTCAATTTTAGCATCCCTTTCTTTAAAATTTTTTGTTTTTATTTTTATTTTATTTATTTGGTTTTTTTTTTTTTTTTTGAGATAATCTCTCTCTGTTGCCCGGGCTAGAGTGCAGTGGCTTCATCATAGCCCATTGCAACCTCAAACTCCTGGGCTCAAGGGATTTTCCTGCCTCAGCCTCCTGAGTAGCTGGGACTATAGGCGTGCACCACTACTCCTGGCTAATTTTTCTATTTTTTTTGTAGAGATGGGGTCTTGCTGTTGCTTAGGCTGATTTTGAACTCTTGGTCTCAAGCGATCCTCCCACCTTGGCCTCCCAGAATGCTAGGATTACAGGTGTGAGCAACTGTGTCTGGCCTGTGTTTTTAAATTATACAAGCAACACATGAATATATCATCATTATAAAAGATTCTAACAACAGTTTCTTCCTAAACAATCTTTTTTTCCATAATGGAAAATAAGCCTAATATTCTAGTTAAACCAGCTCATTGTCTGTCCTGTGAATATATTTTGGACTTTTCCACTCTATTATTAGTTTATTTGTCCCCTTCCCTGACACAATCCTCATTCCTCTTCCTCTTCCCATCTAGATCCTAGATTCCCTCAAAATTTGGCTCTAATCCCCCATCCTCATTACAGCCTCATCTCAACAAGAAACCACCTCTCTCTCCATCTACATAACTCCAAATGCTCATATCATCCACACCACTCATTTACTGTTTTATTTCCTGTGTTGTGGTTTGCATTCTTTATGTGTGATCATGGCAGTCTAGGCTGGCTGAGAAACTGTGATTGCCTGCTTTTTGTGTTGCCCTCCATGTTCTCGCACCTTCTGTGCACAAAACAGGCCCTTAATAGATGACTGTCCCTTGCCCCCTCTACACGTGAGTATATCATCACTGTAAAAGGGTCCAACAATATTATTCTTTGCAACTTGTGATTCTACCTGCAGCAACCATGGTTAAAACCTAGATGGGAATAAACATAGCTTGTGAGAATCATCTCTGGAATTAGCTTCTCACTTATGTCTTCCACTGCTGCTGTGGAACAAAATAATTCTTATTTTAGCAACGGTGAATATAAAGGAGGATGAAAGTCATTTGCTTTTGTGGCTTAAATAGGCTATAAGCCTCTCAGAATATATAGTTTATACAAAGTGGACAGGGCAGCATGCAGATGTCCCTATACAAATTGTGACTCAAAGCCTCTCTGTGGCCTATTGTGCCATGCTGAGGGACATTTCTCTCTTCCTTATTGACATCCAGTTTGGCTTTTTCTGGAAGCAGGAGATTTTTCTATATGCATTCATCAGTCAGAACTCCTTAGGAGACCAGTCTCCTGACAATAGATTCCAGCTATACTAATAGTGCAAATGTATAGGGATTTCTTGGGCCATTTCCTGGAGGAGTTTATTCAGGATCTACAGTTGCAGAAAGGGCTGAGCAAACTTCTTGGGGAGGAGAGATTCCATAAAACAAAGGGAAGTGAGAGGTGAGCATTTTTACTCCTGTGTTACCCAGGACCCAGGGTGCTCAAATTCTTCCTGGCAACTCCATTGTGACAAAACGACCAGCCTGCCTAGTTGAAGGCCAAATAAATTCTTTGTTTTCCTAACAATGTATTTGGTATCTCAAAGGAGGAAATGGTCAAAACTGCTAGATTTTGGGGGAGTTTGGGTCAATCTCATGGTTTCAGCCATAATTTAGACTACTTTTTTTTCTCTTCACTTGAGCCTGATAATTGAAACATACTGCTCTATCAGATTGAAGCAGTTTGTTTTTATCATTTACAAGACTATTTCTATATTATTTCTGTTAGAGTTCAGTCATTTGTTGCACAGCTGTGTTCATGTTCATACCTAATACTTTATAAAAGACACCTGAGTGGAGCCTCTCTCGGTGATTGAGGAAAGTGACCTTCTCTTTCCTTTTTTTTTAAATTAAATTTTTATTGAGACAATCGTAAACACACATGTAGATTCACATAAGAAATAATAGAGAGGCCTATTGTCCTTTTATAGCCAGATCTCCCTCCCTCCCACCAACTCCCCTACCTCCCACCAGCCCTCACCCCAGCAACAACTAATCTGTTCTCCATTTCTAATATTTTGTTACTTCAAAAATATCATATAAGTGGAATCATAAGGTATGTACCATTTGGAATTGTCTTTTTTCCAACTTGGCATAATTCCCTGAAGATTAATCTGGGCTGTTGCATGTATCAATTGTTCATTCATTTTTATCGCTGAGTGGTATTCCATGTATGTACCACAATTTCTTTATTCATTTGCCTGTTAAAGGACATCTGGGCCATTTCTAGTTTTTAGCTATTGTGAATAAAACTGCTATGAGCATTCATGTACAGTTTTTTATGTGCACATTCATTTTCATTTCTCTGGGATAGAAGCCCAAGAGTGCAATTGCTGTATCATATGATAATTGACATGTTTGATTTTATTAAAAAAAAAACTATCAAACTATTTTTGAGAGCAAATTACTGTTTTACATTCCCCAAAACAACATACGAGTAATCTAGTTTCTTCCTACCCTGGTTAGCATTTAGTGTTGTCATTAGATTTTTAAAAATTTTATATCTTGCTTTATTTACTTAATACCATGTAAGAAACACTTCAGTGTTGCCACACAGCCCTTCATATTCATTCATTCATTCATTCATTCATTCAAGAGATATTTATAGACTAAGATGTACCAGGAACTATTGTAGGTACTGGATACATAGCAGAGAACAAAAAGGACAAAAATTATTATTTTCATGGAGCCTACATTTTTATGGATTATCATTTTATTTTATTTAAAAAATTTTTTTAAATTGATGTTGTCACTTTTTTCTTTTAGCTGTCTAATAGGTGTGTAGTGATATCTCATTGTGAGTTTAATTGGCATTTTTCTGATGGCTAATGAGTTGAATAACTTTTCATGTGCTTATTTGCCATCTGTATATACACCTTGGTGAAATGTTTGTTTATGTCTTTTGCCCATTTCTAATTGGATTATTTTTTACTAAGTTTTGAGATTATTTATACATTCTAAATATCAGTCCTTTGAGATGTGGTTTGTACATGTTTTCTCTCAGTCGATGGCTTGTCTTTTCATCATGTTAACAGTGTCTTTTGCAAAGCAAAAGTTTCCAATTTTGATGAGGTCCAATTTATCAATTTTTCCTTTTGTGGATTATGCTTTTTGTGTCAAGTCTAAGAACTCTCTGCCTACCCCTAGATCCTGAAGATTCTCTCCTGTGTTTCTTTTTTCTAAAAGTTTTATAGTTTTAAATTTTATTTAAGTGTGTGATCTATTTTGAGTTAATTTTTATATAAGGCATGAGATTTAGGTCGTGATTAATTTTTCTGGTCTGTGGATGCCCAGTTGTTCCAGCACCATCTGTTGTAAAAGATATTTTTCCATTGAATTGCTTTTGCATCTTTGTGAAAAATCATTTGAGCATATTTCTGTGGGTCACTCTCTGTTTTTTTATTCTGTTCCATTGATCTCTGTCTATCCCTCTGCCATTGTCACACTGTTTTTATTACTGTAGCTGTAGAATAAATCTTAATATCAGGTTCAGTGATTCCTCCCACTTTCTTTTTCTTTGTCAAGGTTTTTCTTCGTCTTCTTTATTTTTCCCAATGTGTAAAGAAAATTACCCTTTAGATCACTTAATAATCTTATTGTTAAAAAATTAAAGGATATCTTTTAGAGACTGCATGCATTAGTTTGTAATGCTTTCTACTGCAAGTAATGGAATACCTGACCAACAGAGGCTTAAATAAGCAGGAATTTTTTTTCCCACCAAGCAGGAAGTCTGGAGGTAGGGGGCTTCTGGCACATGTTTAGAGGTTCAACTTTGTCTCAGCCAGCATCTCTGCAATCCTCCCCATCTTCCCACCTATGATCCAAAGAGGCTTTTTGCAGTTCCAGGCATCATGTACACATCTCAAGACAAGAAGAAGTGAATGAGTAAAAGCATGACATGCATCTGTCCCTTGGCTCAAGAGAGCAAAACCCTTTTCTGGAATCCCAGAAAAAGAAGTTAAGGAAACAAGTGTAGTATTTAGCTTTTTCTGGAGTTTTTAAATGGAGACTGGCAATAGAGAAGAAATTTGGGAATGGATGTACCAATCAGCTACAAACAAGCCAGTGATTTTAACTGACTTTGGGGAAAATCTTTAAAATTCTATTTATTGATTGCTGCCTTGAGTCGAATTATTTAGAGGGAAAAAAAATCAGTCTTGTGGGAAAGGTGCCGCACATCTTTCTAGATCTTATTGATTTAAATTTTATTTCCCACACTATTGATTTAAATACATTATTAAATATATAAAATCAATCTTGTCGTTATATTGAGTTTATTACCTGCCTCTGAGTGGAGGTGTTTTCCAAGTTATTGGCATTAGTTGGGAAAAGAATTTCAGGATGCCTTATGTAAGCCAAGCAAGCAAAAGCTTTATTGAAAGTGAAAGTATACTCTTAGGGAAGAGAGTGAGCAGGCTCAAAAGAGAGCAGTTGCATGGGGAGGAAGTGATCTTAGATCTTTTTCAGTCTTACTAATTGAGGGGAGGAATATTTAAAGCCAAAGAGTTGGCTTTTACTAACAGTTTGGGTAGTAGTTCCTAGAATTGGTTTCCTTCCCATTTTCATACTTTATATGGCTGTCTGAGAACTGTCATGGTGATTTCAAGGGTGAAAAAATTTTAAAACTACAATGTAAATGATATTGTAATTAGCCGAAGTTCTTGTAAGGTGGCAGAGATAGCTGACCAGCTGGTTGAGGCCGGTTATTATCTGTGGTTATCGGCCCCTCTAGTTAACTTCTGTTTAAGAGTTGGTTATTTTAACACCTGCACCTGATCTTCAAGACCGTGCATCCAGTATCAGCCCTGTCTCTTAGTCTCCTACTCTACTAAGTTGATGGTTAAGAATCATGAGAACAACACATTTCCAAAGTTAGGTTTGGAAAGAGGAAAATTATTAATAGTTTAAAATGTTTGAAGTTTTCCTTGAAATAGCTTTTTTATTTGCACATTTGGGGTTACTTTTTGAGTGATTTAGCTTTATTAATAAGTAATGATAGCTTTCATGCTCTTATGGTCATGAGCTCTAAGATCCCACTATACCTGAGACAATTTTGTTATTTTCTGTTGGGAGGGTCACAGTATCTGCTGAATGATTTTTTCTTCTCCATAAAAGCACAGAAAAGAAGAAAAGAGAAAGTTAATATCTAAAATAAATGAGATATGAAGGGAGAACAAAAACCACACTATTTACAGAACAGAAGCAAACCAGGCCAGAACCTGATCAAGCAGGAATATCTAAGAATGATAGTTTTAGATAATTCTATGTCAGATTTTCCATTAACCTCAAAGAGTAATTAGAAAACTAAGCGTTGTTAATGTTTATTGAAATATTAAATACTGAGTGGCTCTCTTCAGTCCTCAAATTTCCGATAATTGCCTGTGAATTTAGTGGGATTTCTACAGTACCCTCTTCTAATACCTGCCTTGCTCTTAAGGAATTGAGTATAGATCTAATTATTTGATCTGTTTCCTTCTGGGTCATGGTGGCCAATTCTGATGACTTAAACAAGGGGAGGTGGTCAATTCTGATGACTTAAACAAGGGGAGGTTTATTACTCTTCTCCAAGAGGGAGCAAAGAATGTGAGACCTAATGCTTAAGAGCTCTGGTGTTGGGTTTGCACTAATTGAGTGACCTTGGGCAAATTACTTAAACTCTCTCTGCCTCAGAATCCCCATCTATAAAATAGAGATAATGATACAGCATACTCAGAGATTTTCTCTGAGAATTAAGGGTTTTTTTTTAAAATTTGCATCTCTTATTTATTAATGAGGTTGACCATATTTTAGTATGTTTATTGCCTATTTCTATTTCCTTTTCTGTGAAGTGCCTTTTCAGATCTATTGCTTATTTTTCCATTAGATTTTCTTTTTTTATTGTACATATTTATGGGATATAGAGTGATATTTTGATATGTGTATACAATGTGTAATGATCAAATCAGGGTAATTAGCCTATCTACCACCTCAAAGACTTATCATTTGTTTTTTTGTGAACATTCAAAATCCTCTCTTGCAGCTTTTTGAAAATACACAATAAATTATAGTTAACCATATGCACTCTACAGTGCTGCAGAACACTAGAACCCATTCCTCCTACGTAGCTGTAATTTTCTATCTGTTGACCATCCTCTCCCCATCCTCCCCAGCCTCTAATACCCACAATGATTGAGTTTAATGCTTCTAAAGCACTTAGAACAGTGCTGCAGGTGTTAGCTATTAAGGCAACAGGGATGATATTCACATCTGCAAAGATAGGCTTCTAGCTCATGGTGGTCCTAGTGAGCTCTCAGGTTCTTACTAATCACCTTGCTCTTCCTGCCTTTGCCATGTGGTTGTCAAGCATCTGGGATTTGGAATGCAGCCTGGATAGAAACAAGAGACTCTGATGTGCTGGAGCTCTGAAATGCACATTATAAACAGATCAACAACTACTCATGCTGAGCACCATAGCCTGCTTCTCAGTTTGGGTTAGCTATAGAGTTTCTGTAGTGGCCCTAGTAACTTATTGATTATTCATTAATCAACCCAAGCATGTGACAAAATTGCTCTTCTAATCTTTTTTTTTTTTTTTTTTTTCGAGACAGGGTGTCAATCTGTTGCCCAGGCTAGAGTGTCATGGCGTCAGCCTAGCTCACAGCAACCTCAAACTCCTGGGCTCAAGCGATCCTACTGCCTCAGCCTCCCAAGTAGCTGGGACTACAGGCATGCGCCACCATGCCCGGCTAATTTTTTCTGCATATTTTTAGTTGTCCAGCTAATTTCTTTCTATTTTTAGTGGAGATGAGGTCTCGCTCTTGCTCAGGCTGGTCTTGAACTCCTGAGCTCAAATGATCCACCCGCCTCGGCCTCCCTGAGTGCTAGGATTACAGGTGTGAGCCACCGCGCCCGGCCATGCTCTTCTAATCTTTAGCAACAAGGAAGGGGTGGTGGTATCAACTATTCATTTGATGTGAAGCAGAGTCTAGATTTGGCAGCTGCCTTTCATTATGTCATAAATGGAATAAGAACCAGGGAGTTGAGATGCCAAGGAGCGCTGATCTGGGGCTAGTATGTTCTTGACTTTATTATGATTTGCTAAGATATTTGCCTAATTTCCTTGGACTGAGGACCAATTCACAGTCAGTAGGGCAAAGGGCAGGTTGCCAAGCAATCCTAAGAGGTTATAATGCCAAATCTCAAGCTTGTGTGTGTGTGGGGCGGGGGGTTCGCGGGAAGAGCAAATTTGAAACAGATGCCGTCTGGACTATTACATCACACCAAACAAATCCTCACGGTATTAGCTTCTAAGGTATAGAATTCTGAATTGAAATTTCAAGTTAATGCTCTAATAGTACAAAAATGGAATTTTGCATGCTATGTTGATTAGAATAACAATAGCAATTGGTGTTACTGAACTTTTAAAAAGTGTGCGTGTTTTGTTGTTTTGAGATCGAATGTGTGAATTCACAACTCACAAGCCAAGGGGTGTGGAGAGGTTTTAGTAATAGTTCCTTTAGTGCTAAAAGCATTCTTTTTACGAATTAGGTCTGGCTGATTTGATTTTATTTAGCAAGAGAATTGGAAATATTTAATAAAAATCTGACTAATATTCTTTGGGTAGAGCATTGGCTCATCAATTTAGCAGGGACTTGATTGAATGAATTATATTCTGAATTTTGCATGTTTTGGTTTTTCCTCAATTTGCATAGCATTGGTGGATTTTATGGCCCAGCACGCTTCTCCTGTACAACTCTGCTGGCGTTGGTGGATTTTAATGTTTAAAATAAAAAGGTCTTGTCATATGATGTTCTTAGTCATTATTACTAGCTGGACCAAGATGTGCTGACAAGAGTTCATAGCAATTATGTGTGTTCCTTTCATGGGGAGCGGGGCAGTGGGTGGCTGCCCCTCAAAACAGTAGGACTACCTCCTTCACCCTTGCTTCTTTCAGCCCCGTCTCTTTCTCTTGTGTCAGTGGTGGTGACCAGGAAAGGAAGGGCTAGTTCCGTGGAGGGCTCTTAAGGCTCAATCCACCGCTTCTGCCTCCTTTAGAAATACTAGTAGAAATGAGCCTCATATCCTGTAAGATATAACTTTAGTATCTGATTTTGCCATTCATGGCTTTCTATGGATTGATTTTCGTATCCACTTTTCAAACTTTTATTTCTTACTCCTGTAGGAAATGCCCCTGAATCTGGCTGGGTCTACGCTCTGTTCTTCAACATGCTCTAAAATCTTTTTTCTTACTCTGCCCAAATTCAGTGCATACTTCAAGGCTCACTTTGAGATCCAAATTCTACATGAATTTGTCTCTGGCTTCTACCAATCCTTAGTATACTCCTTTGAATTCCTATAACCCTAATCTATGTCATAGGGTCTGCTATTTGCTACAATGTGTTACCAAAAAATAAATCTTAAAAATAGGTGGTATGTTTAAGTTCAAGAATAATCGACTATGTACCTATCAGGCCCTGTGTTAGATGCTAAATGGGAAATAAGACAGACTGTGGCCTTGCTTTCATGGAACCAAGAGGAACAGTGTTAAAAGTGACTGTTTACCAAGGAATGAAAAATCAAAGAATTCATACATGTTCATGAAACAAATATTACTATGACCAATGTCATAAAAGTAGAGATAGATCTATAAAATTATTTAATCAAATATAGAAAGTTAAGTTCTAAGTCATATAAAATGTTATATATTATTTACAAAAATGTTGTGTAAAATCTGTGTGAAGAAGAGAACATATTAGCTCTCAGGATGATAATTACTAAAGGATACTAAGGGAATTACTTGATTCTTTTTTAGTGGAGCTCTAACTCAGTTCTCTCTAAAAGCCAATACCAAGTCTTTCCCTTGAGAAAATAATAAATGCTAATAGGCAGGCATAGTCACAGATATTTTCTTACTTGATCCTAAGCACTGCCCTGTGAAGCAAGTATTATTATTCTCATTTTAGAGATTGCAAACCTAGAGGCCTCTAGAGAAGTAAAGTGACTGTTCCAGGATCACATGGCCTGTATTAGCAAAGCTGGAATAGGAATAGCAGGCTTTCGGTGCCACATCTCCCGCTGTATGCCATTACTCCCTGGTTGTGTTCTCTATTTCCCAGAATTCCAAATGTTTAATCATTAGATTTAAGGGGATCTAAGCCAGGCAATATGGACAGGGAAAGATCAGCTGATGATATTTGATTGCTTGAAAATCATCCACAGTGTATATTCTATTCATTCAACAAGTATTAATTGAGCACCTACTATGTGCTAGGTCCTGTATTCCTTACTCGTAGAAAGTACAAAGTCTAGTGTCAAATACAGTCACATAAACAGATTATTATAATATAATCTGCTAAGTACAGTAATGGCGGTATCGGAATTATGGGCATACAGATAGGGGCTCATTTGTTGAATGAATGAATCAAGAATGAACCTTTTGAGATTCTTTGTTCCTATCTGTACCATTGCTGCCCCTTTCAAGGGCCTCACCTATTTTTTTTTTTAGAAACATTTATTGTATTCTGGGTTCTAAGCACTGTGCCTGGCCCTGGTAATTTAGCTGGGGGGCAATGGGCAAGTATGTAAATGTAAAGACAGGGTGACTTTCTAGACTTTAATAGAAGATCTATGCAGGAACAGAATGTTCTGCCTCTAGCAGCCAAGGAAGATTTTAAGAGGATATGACGTTTAGATGATCTTTTATTTATTTCTTACATTTTTCTGAGCATGGATTATTTTAAGGAAATTATAAATACTAGAAACTCAAGAATTTTTATTTGTAATATCTTACCCAGAGCTATTCAAAGAGCCATATGGTTCACAAGATATTTCTGTCCCTTTAACTCTGCAGAAACCATTCTTGTCAAGTATGTTACGAAGTCAGGGGTCAAGTCTCAAGCCTCATCTTCATATGACTTATCAGTCACATTTAACACATGTAATCATGCACTCCTTCTTCAAATGCTTTCTTTACAGAGTTTTCATGACACTAAACTCTCCTGGTTTTCTTCCTATCTCATTAGCGATTCCTTTTTAGTCTCCTTTGTTAATTCCACCCCATCTCCCTGATCTCTTAACATTGGGATATTTTAAGGCTTAGTCTTGGACTTCTTTTCTACACTATCATCATTCAATCTAGTACTATAGTCTTAAATGCCATCTATCAATTGATATATATAAAATTTTCATATTCAGCCTTGACCTCTTTCCTGAACTTCAGACTCACATATCCACCTGCTAGTTAACATTTCTACTTGCTTGTCGAGCAGTATCTTGAACTTAACATGCCCCAAATAGAATTCTGGACTCCTGTGTCTGCCTCCTACCTCCAGAACTCAATTTAGGTTCTCTCCCACCTTTCTACATCCTAGTACATAAAACTTCATTCTTCCAGTTGCTCAGGCCAAAATATTTGGAGTCATTAACAACTCATCTCTTTTCTGTACCCCATATCTAATCTATCAGTAAATCATTTTTGTTCTGCCTTGAAAATATATGCAGAATTTGATCACTTCCACTGTCTCCACTTTTATTACTATGGTCTAGGCCACCATCATGTCTTGCCTGGAATATTGCACTATACCCAGTTCTTTGAATTGTGGCCAGAGTGATCCTTCATATCCCCTGCTTAAAAGAAAATCCAAAATCCAATGTCCTTTTCTTTTTTCTTTTTAGAGACAGGTTCTTGCTCTGTTGCCCAGGCTGGAATGCAGTGGCAAAATTATAGCTCACTGCAGCCTCGGAACTCCTGGGCTCAAGTGATCCTCCCACCTTGGCCTCCCAAAGCACTGAGATCACAGGCATGAGCCACCACGCCTGGTCTCCAACGTCCTTTAAACCTCTAAGGCCCTGGCCCCTGTTTACTCTCTTAACCTCATGTCTCAAGTTAGGGGGCTCTAGGCCTGTCTAATGCTATAATAGTGTGGTGTCCTGCAAGGTAGGGCCTAGCAAGGGAGATAGCATGGCGATCCAGAGTGCAGGAGTGAATGGAGGGGAGAAAGGACTCTCGGTGACTGCAAACTACTGTTTTGTGAAACATGAAGGATGGGAAGGAGTGAAGACAGTAATGAAAGCAGGACTCAGGGTTGAAGAAAGTTTTTCCCCCTGTAAGAAGTGAATGATTTAGCCAGGCATGGTGGCTCATGCCTATAGTCCCAGCTACTCAGGAGGCTAAGGCGGGAGGATCACTTGAGCCCAGGAGTTCGAGACCAACTTGGGCAACATAGTGAGACTCTGTCTCAAAAAAAAAATAGTAAAAGACTTAAGAATCTTTATGTGTCTATGGAAAGGAGCCCATGGGAGAGAGAGATTAAGACTGTTGATCACTGACTAACCAGGGACACAAGCAAGCCAGTACTGTGAGGAGAGGCAGTTAGGGCCCCCTTCAGTATGGAGATTGTAAATTGACGGCAGTCACTCCTGTTTGCTTAGTTTTATGGCTTGATTCTACCACTTCACCCCTTTTTCTGGCCAGAGCATTCTCAGTATTTTCAGTTCACCCTCCCCCACTTTGTCATGTCCACCCGTCCCCTAGCGATCCCTGTGCCTCCTCCCTTGTTCTGCTCCAGGCTCCTGAACACCACGGAGAGACCTGACACAGGTTCTGAGGATCACATTGCTTCCTGGATCACTGTTTTTCTTCCGATCCCAATTTCTGCCCCCCCGCCCCACCACACTTGTGCTTTAAACTTGTCTACTTCTGTGGAATTTGTTCCATGGGGTCAGGGGTTGCCAAACTTTAGTAGCATTCATTACATGGGACCTTCATGATTTTAAAATCCTGTCTACATTCTAATGGATCCATTACTTAATACCTCTCTGCGAATTGAATCACTTTTTAAAAAACAAATGTATTTCAGAGGGAAACTTTATATCCCTACCATAAATGGAAATCATACCATTTCATCTAAGTGGAAGATCATGGTAAGAAAAAAAAATGGAAACAAAACAGGGTTTTTAGATTTGATGCCTGCAAAAAGTATGAGCCTGAGGCCAGCTTTTTTTTTTTAATAGGCAAGTGTTTGGGAGGTGTAGTCAACTTACTGCTATCAAACTAGACACTTACCCTAGCCTTAATTAAAAGGAAGAGGATAGGGAAGGATGAACTTTCTTGAATACCCTCTGAAATCCTCTGTTATCGACTGGGGTGGCATCCCTGGAAATAGTGGTCCCAGTGTTTGTGTGCAGGGATTGGTAGCTCAAGGATCAGCATGCTGTGGTTTAATCAGCTTCCTTAAGATCCTCACATTAAGACGTGGCAGTGGCCTCTTTACAAGTCTTTTGCATTCAGACCCTCCCCTTCTAATCCACCCTGCCCAGTCTTAGTGAATCTGTCTTCACATGCGCTGCCTCATCTTGCCCCTGTGTCCCTTGGGAAACTTTAATGGCTCCTTGTTGCCTACCTGACCCAGACCACGAGTTTCAGTTTGGCAACCAGTGAATGTATCTCTCAAGTTTTATGGGCTTCCTGTATCTGCAACAATATGTTAGATCTGCGGTGGGTCCGTGGCCTGTTAGGAACCAGGCCACACAGCAGGAGGTGAGCGGCAGGTGAGCAAGCGAAGCTTCATCTGTATTTACAGTCGTTCCCCATCACTCACATCATTGCCTGAGCTCTGCCTCCTGTCAGTCACTGTCTCCCATCACGCCCACACGGGACCATCTAGTTGCAGGAAAACAAGCTCATGGATCCCACTGATTCTGCATTATTGCGGGTTGTATAATTATTTCTTTATGTATTACAATGTAATGATAATAGAAATAAAATGCACAATACATGTAATGTGTTTGAATCATCTAGAAACCATCCCCCCACTGCCCCCTCAGTCCGTGGAAAAATTGTCTCCCATGAAACCGGTCCTTGGTGCCAGAAAGGTTGGGGACTGCTGAGTTAGATGGTGAGGGGACATGGACAAAGGAAGAAATGCATACTATAGTCCCAGGGTTTAAAAAATGTGTCAGCTAGTTGGGGAGACAAAATGAACATGAAGGCATGTACACATTGTATATGTATATAAAGAAGGGCTGGTGGTCAGGGAGGGCCTCGTGATTCTGCCCATCCCTGGGCTTGGTCATCACATGGCTCATTTGTGGTGTATGAGTCTTGCACTGGCTGGGTTTTTTTTTTTTTTGGATTGTGGTAAAATATATATAGCATAAAATTTACCATTTTAACCATTTAAAGTGCACAGTTCAGTGGCATTTAGTACATTCACAATGCTGTGCAGCTGTCCCCGCTACCTATTTCTAGAAAATTTTCATCACTCTAAAGGAAATCTAGCACACAGTAAACAGTCAGTCCCCATTCCCTCCTCGCCAGTCCCTGACAACCACTAATCTGCTTTCTGTCTCTGTGGCTTTGCCTATTTTTATATAAATGGAATCATTCAATATGTGACCTTTTGTGTCTGGCTTCTTTCATTTAGCATAATGTTTTCAAGATTCATCCATGCTGTAGTATGTATCAGTACCCTGTTCCCTTTGATGGCAGAATAATATTCCATTGTATAAATATATCACATTTTGTTTATCCATTCATTGGCTTATGGACATTTGAGTTGTTTCCGCCTTTTGGCTATCGTGAATAATGCTGCTCTGAACATTTGTGTACAATTTTCTTTCTGTGGACATATGTTTTCAATTCTTCTAAGTATATACCCAGAAGTGGAATTGCTGGATCATATGGTAATTCTAGTTTAACTTAATGAGGAACTGCCAAACTGTTTTTTGCAGCAGCTGTACTATTTTTCATTCCCACCAGCAATGTATGAGATATTCCAGTGTCTCCCATTCCTCGCCAACATTTGTTATTTTTCATTTTTTTTATTATAGCCACTCTGCTGAGTATGAAGTGATATCTCATTGTAGTTTTGATTTGCATTTCTCTAATGACCAATGGCATTGAGCATTTTTTCATGTGCTTGTTAGCCATCTGTATATATTCTTTGGAGAAATGTTTAAGAGACAGGGTCTTGCTCTGTTGCCCAGGCTGGAATGCAATGGTGTGATCACAGCTCACTGCAGCCTTGAACCCCTGGGCTCAAGAGATCCTCCTGCCTCAGCCTCCTGAGTAGGTGGGACTATCGGCATGCACCACTATGCCTGGCTAAGTTTTTATTTTTTGTATAGACTGGGTCTTGCTATGTTGTCCAGGCTGGTCTCGAACTCCTGGCCTCAAGTGATCCTCCTACCTTGGCTTCCCAAAATGCCAAGATTACAGGCATGAGCCACTATGCCCAGCCCCTTTGCCCATTTTTAAATTGGATTGTTTGTGTTTTTGCTGAATTGTAAGACTTTATATATTCTACATAACAGATTCTTATGATATATGATTTCCAAATACTTTTTTCCATTCTTTGGGTGGTATTTTCACTTTCTTGACAGTGTCCTTCGATGCACAAAAATTTTTAATTTTTATGGAGTCTAATTTATTTATTTTTCTTTTTGTTGCTTTTGCTTTTGATGTCACATCTAAGAAACTATTGCCAAATCCAGGGCCATAGTGCTTGGCTTCTCTTCCAAGATTGGGAGCTGTGGCTCACCCTAGGCCATGTCCTCAGAGTCTACCACAACTTAGCATCCAATAGATGCTTGCCAGATGTTTTTGGGATGGATGACTATGTAGTGGGATGTGAGTTGATCCTTGGGGGAAAGCGGTTTTGTGTAGAGGTATAGCCCAAACAGAGACATGACTCTGAATGAGCATCGGGGGACCTTGTAAACTGTGAGATGTGGTCTGACCAAAGACGAGGGTACATATGGACAAATTGTGGAATTCTGAGGATCAGGTAACTGAATGAGGCCTTCAACAATAGCAATGGCTTTTGGACGCGATAATGGAAACTTGGATCCATGGAGGAGACTTGTAAGTATTGAAGAAAGCTCTTCAGGGGAAGGGAAGCTGGCTATGACTTAATCTTTATGCCATACTTCCTAGAATAGGGCTTGGCTGCTATTAGGCCTTAATAAATATTTGGGCAGCCTGATGAAGGAGACTTTTAAGTTATTTAAATGCGAGACTTTCCATAATATAGACCTCCTTACATATTCTACTCTATCTCATCCTCCTTCCAAACTTCAACTTGTCCTGTTTGCTAGACTGACCCCTCTATTGCTCCTCACACTTGGCCCTGTCAGCTCAGCTGCACACATTGCTCATAACCTTGCTCAGAACACGCTTGCTTCTCTCTTGTCTAATTCATCCCATTCCTTCAGGCCTAAGACACTATCCAATTATCCACGGAATCTCAGCACTGCTACAGCAATGTGTCAGTTTACAGCTCTGGTCAGAAAACTTACCAGAGCTTAGGGTCACCTGAATTTGGTTCAGATGCAGCCTCTACTAGTTACTGTGTAACCTCAGATAAGCTGGTCTCCCTCTGTCTGCCCTGGTTTCCATATTGAAAAATGGCAGTAGTAACACTGATCAAATAGTTTTGTGACAGTGAAATGAAAAAAAAAATATAAAAAACTTAGTAAAGGGTCCAGCTCCTAGTAAATAGTCAAAATAGTAACTGTACTGTTTCTGGTTTTCTAGTGGTTTTCTGTATCTTAATCTTGTTTCTCAGCAAGATTGTGGATTTCTTCTGCAGTGCAGAAGCTGATTCGTATGCTTATTGTAACTAGTATATTTGCACAAAGCTAGGACTATAGTAAATGATTAAGAGACATTTGTTGGTTTGAGGTGAGATTGTGACGACCTTAAGTTATTTGCTTTGGAAGAAAGGACATTATTATAAAATTCTAGATTATTCCACCATTCGTTTTATTAAGCCTAACTTTCGCTTTGTTCGCCGGCGGGCTGAGACTGACTTTGGGTAACCTGATTGTATGAACGAGTGTGTGTGCGTGAGTGTGTGTGAAGAGGAGTAGGGGGATGGTGGAGGTGGTGATAATTGATTCTCTAAGGGGCAGAGCCAGGCTACAGCTCACTGTCCTAACCATTGCTTCTAGCTTTCCTCCCCCAGCCTTAGAGCTGCTGGGCTGTTATCTGCCCGGGGCAGCTGTCATGGCCCTCGCTTCCCATTCTTCCAGGCTGCCTTCGCCACAATGGGAAACGAGGTCTTTTCGGCACTCCTGTAAGACTTCCCCGCCAATGCATCACGCTTTGCGGGAGGCTATTGCCCCGGCTGTATACAGTCCTGGCAAAGTGTCAAAGTTAAAGCAGTAAATTCAGGATAATGGTTACCTTTGGAGAAAGAGGTAGGGCCATGACCTCTGAGAGGGGGCTTCAGTTATATTTGAAGTATTTATTTTTAATGCGGGGCTATGGGGCACATGGCTGTTCATTGATATGATATCATATTGTATTATCATGGATATTATACAATCTTGAATTTGCTGCTTATCATTTCCATGCATGTATTAGCCATAAAAATACCATATTTTTGAATATTTTCAAGCTTCATCTATGTGGAATTATCAAATTTTATGTGCACTTCAACTACCTATATTTCTTGCTTGATTTTTTGGAGATTTGTCTGTATTGATACATGCAGTCTTAGACCTCTACATTATAAAGAGAGAGTTGTGTAGGAGTGGACTTGGTAGGCCGTAGGACATACATACCTTTCACTTTGCTGGTATTGCCAGCTCTCTCCTCCGAGTGGCTGTCCTAGTTTACTTTCCCACCAGCAGTGCATGAGAGTTGATGATGGTTCACATCAACCATTGGTAGTCACATCTGTGCTTTTCCTTCTCTCACTAGACCACCAGAAAAGGTGGGAGGGAGGCAAAGTTTTGTAATTAGGAGGATAATGGCAGCTCTGAAGAATTTCCTGTTATGTTTATTTTAATGAGGAAAAGATTTCGTTCTCTGTTTTGGTGAAAATAATGTTTAGACTTCTGTGGAAAACAGTTACATTTTTTTATCTTGAAGTAGTACAGTTTGTTTCTTTTTTCCTCTCTTTTCTTTCTTCCTTCCTTCCTTCTTTCCTTCTTTCTTTTTGTTTACATTCTTGGCAAATAAGTAGGAAAGACCAATTAGCAAGTTAATGTTCTAAATGTTCACTTGCAGTAGTAGTTATTTTTAAATGTTCTAAATAGCATGGAACATTAGGTTTATTCTTGTTGCTTTTCAAAGTTTTGAATTTGGTAAAATGAATTTAAAATGTGACACAACTTTATGGATAAAGATTGTTCATAATTATTTGCCATTCTATATGCATTTCGTGATGGGAAAAATAAATGATGGGAAAATGTGTTTACATTTTAAAACAGATTAGAAAAGTCATGAAGAGTAACTGGCTATTTTATGTTGTTTCATGTGTTCACAGGTGGGAAAGGAGAAGTTCCACAAATCCCAACATTGGGGCTTTTGCAATAATGTTAGGATGCTAGTGAGTGATGATAAACCTGGAATTGGTGGACAACCACTTCCCGGGCAAAAGATGAAGCCTAAATATAGCAGGTTTCCTACAGGAGATGGAACTGATGCACCGTCGTGGGTAGCTTTTGATAAACAGGTAAGTCACAGGACATTGGGAAAAATACAGTCTTAAAATTTTACAGATACTTAATAGATTTGAGAAAATAAGAGTCTCCAAGGTAAATGTTAATGCTAGTTCTTTTTTCCTCTGGCTTTTCCACTTATTATTGCCTTTATTTTTAGTGTTTCTCCCTTGTCTTTATTTTTTTAATTGACAAAATTGTATACATTTATGGTGTGCAGCATTATGTTTTGAAATATGTATCCACTGTGGAATGGCTAAATTGAGCTAATTAACATATTCGTTAACTCACATACTTTTTTTTTGTGGTGGGAACGCTTAAAATCTACTCTCTTAGCTATTTCCATGTATACAATACGTTGTTATTACTATAGTGACCATGTTGTAAAACAGATCTCTTGAATTTATTCCTTCTAAGTGAAATTTTGTATCTTGACCAAGGCTAATTCTTCTAAAAAGATGAATTCAAGAACAAAAGTACGCTAAACAAAGAAAAATTATCCTTGCTCTGTTGTTTCTGACCAGGTGCATTGGTTGCAGGATGCTAAATGTTCATCTCTTTTGGTCAATGCTTATCAATCTTTCTCTCATTTCCTTCCCTGGAAAGGATAATCTGTCCTTCTATAGACACTAAGAGTCTGGTCAGACTCACTTTCATTTCATGAGTTGTCATTAACTAAATAATTTTGTTTGATTCTGAATGTGGCATTAAATAGGAACACAAAAATATCTTCTCTTCTTTTCTTCATACTAATTATGGTTTTCCATCTCTAAGGACTAAAGGGTGACATGGCAAGAATTATAGAAGGGAAGAGGTACCATTACTGGACAAGAGTTGGAACTTTTTAATGTATGTGTCTGTGCACATAACACACACACATACACACTGGTATACTGACATATTGACAGTTGGAAAAGGGAATGCACTTGAGTATCTTAAAAAGCGACTAAGATCAAAGGAAAAAGAAGAACAAGGGAACCAGTTTATGGATATGCTGTGCTTATGAGATAATCCCGTATCACAGCTCCTTGTTCTGTTCTCCAAAAAAAACCCTATTATTAGATTATTTTAGATCTTGTAATTAAAAAAATAATTCAGGACTGCAGTATGCTAAATTGACCTGGTGGTTTTTAGCAGCTTTTAACATAGATTGGTTGGCAATACTTTGATTCCAATTAAAATGTCCTCAAATTTGGTAGAAGTGACACATCCCCATGTCATCTGTGATAGAGTAGATCAATTAGAGTACACATTTTTTTGAAGTTCAGTTCTGACACTTATAAAGATCTAACAGACCACAGGGAGGTTTCTTTCCCAGGAAACCATCTCTCCTTTGAACATGGGCCAATATTTTTCTTTTTTTTTTTTTTTTTGTTTATTAGTTTAAGTACCTGGCTCAGTGCTGGACCAATAGCTTAAAAACAATTTCTAGGCTGACTGACTTCGGTGGATTATGTATGGTTTTCTGTTACTCTCAATCTTATAGGATGTTTAATTTGTAAGAGCCAAAGAAAAAATTCTATTTTTGCCTCATATCAAAAAGAGGGTATTGACAGTATTTTAAACTAATCTACTACTGAATAAATAATGTAGGCCACAATGTATTAAACTATTCTCTTGTATTTAAAGTTGAAAATCCGTTTTATTTCATGTTTTTCTCAACATTTAATATGTGCCTTTCAAGCCTATTTTGTAGTCCTTTAATTACTTATACAATTATGTAGAATATTTATGAAGTTGGAATAATTTTAGCTTCTGACTGCTTGAGAAAATGAAGAGCTTGCTTGTATTAGGTCTAACTGGATGTGACATAATTCTTTCAGTTATTTTGTTGGTTAACTTCAATTAAATATTCATTGAGCTTTAAATGAGACACTAAGACTATGAAATATTTATGTGCTCTGATGAGATTGTGAACTATGGACTAGCACTAGATCCTGGTTAATACCCAGAGCAAATTATACAGAGCTTTCTACATTAGTGGTTCAACAAAACAAGTCAACACCTGTTAATCATTTTTCTTAAAAATGAGACATTTTTAATTTGTTGCCAGTTTTTCCAATAGCTTTTAATCTTAGCAATATATCTAGGGTTACATTCTCAAACAATACAAAGTAAAAATAAAGTGAATTCTTTGGAAAGTATATTGAAATTAATATTTGTAGTAGATGCTCTTGGTGCCCACCCAGGTTCATATCTGGGGGCAGTGACAAACGCTTTGACAGCTTCCACCTGTAACCCTCCCTGGAGACTTGCTCTTGGCTGATGGGAGTTGCATCTCCCAGAGACACCTGGGAGGTTATACTGGCACCTTTTTCCCAAGAGGGGGCAGCCAATGACTGAATGATTTATCAAGGGTAAAAAGCTTCCTTACTTCAAGATGGGACAGTTCTTTACTGTGATTTAGGCTCCAAAGCTTCTAGTGCATCAGGCCAAGGCTACACTTGACCTGAGAATGCATCCTGGTTCATTTCCCTTTCCTTTGCTGCTTCCCTTACTCTCTTAAGAGATTTCTTTCTACTAAGCGAGGTATTCCAAGAATGGAAAAATAAGCACCACATGTACTCACCATCAGATTGGTATTAACTGATCAACACATAAGTGCACATGTAAGAATAACATCTATTGGATGTTAGGCAGGGGGGAGGGGGGAGGAGGGAGAGGGGATGGGTATATACATACACAAAGAGTGCAATGCGCACCACCCGAAGGATGGACATATTTGAAACTCGGACTTAGGGGGGGAGGGGGGGCAAGGGCAACATACATAACCTAAATATCTGTACCCCCATAATATGCTGAAATAAAAACAAAACAAAAAAAAGAGATTTCTTCCAAGAATGTGTCCTTAATAAATCACATGCACCTAAATCCCTGTTTTAGGCTCTGCTTCTATGGAACATAACCTAACACAGCATTCCAGTTTTTATCCATAATTCTAAAAGTGACCATCAAAATGCCCTGCTCAGGCAGACCATCACATTATAAGCAGAGAAAATGCTATTTGCAATCACCAAAATAGCTAGCATTTGTTATCCTCCATGGCCCCCGTGGTGAACACTTCTAGCTGTTTATCCTTTATTCATTCTCCTCTTTATTCTTACAGAGAGAACAGCAGTTTTATTCAGGCTGGAAATGTACCCACTTAAAAGTGTTCACCTCCCCAGACTTTTTGCAGCTAGGGCTGTCCATGTGACTCACTTCTGGCCAATGATACTATAAATGCATTAATATTTATTGGGTGGGGCTCCGAGGATAGTTATTGTTTTTCTAATGAAAACAGTCAAGCTCAGCTGGTGCAATTTCCTGCCCTTTGCCCTCCCTTTGTTTTCCTGTCCGGAACTAGGACATAATTCCTAGGGCACAGCAGCCATCTTGTGGGTGCAGTGAGATGAAGGGAACCTAGGTCCTCGTTGGCAGCACGGAGCTATTGTTTAAGGCCCAGGCTCTCTCTCTCTTTGTCTTGCAGTAATATGAGAAAAATCAACCCCTCCTTCAGAGGTTCTCAGCCCAGGGAGGCATTTGGAAATGCACAGAGTTGTTTTGGGTTGTCACAATGACTAGGAGCAGGGCTGGACTCTAGGGTAAGGCAAGTGAGGTGATTGCCTTGGATGCAACATTTAAGGGGTCTCCCCGAACTCAGTAATCAAGCTAGATAGTATTTTAGTGTAATATCTTAAAAAATGAAAATTAATTCCAGACATCCATGATGAACAAAATGCCAGCATTTTAAATAAAGACAGGATCAGTAATTGTGTCATGAGAGCCATACTGGAGCCTTAGGCAAAAGGAAAAATCAGTAATACTGATCCTACCTTTATTAAAAATTTGGCGTTTTGACATTTTGTTCATCCCGGATTTTTTTGCATTAATTTTGATGTTATGAATTTCCTCACCCTAGGGCCAGCCCTGACCAGGATGTGCTGCCGCCATTTAGTACCTAGGAGCCAAGTATGTATCGCACATTCTGCAATGTGGGAAAGGCAAACCCATACTGGGAAGAATTGTTCTACCTCAAATGCCAGTAATGTTCTCATTGAAAAATACAGTCCTACTTGCTTAGAATCCCTGGCACTGGGGCGATTTATAGAATAGCCCGAAGATTTTGCCTGATACTGCATTCACTTCCCAAAGACTAGTTATTTCATTGAATTCATTTAAATAAAACCAGGCCATGATGGACTAAGATGAAAACAAGACCACTCCATAATCATAATCCATATGAACACAGAGAGAACACGAATTTTGTCCAAGCCACAAAATGCACCACTCAAACCAATGATTTCAAGTCATTATCCCAGTACCTCCATAAGGAAGAAGCAAACATCAATGGCTGCCCTCACTGTATAAAGGAGGAATCATTTGCAAGAAGTGGAGCAGGGGCTAGGGTCTGAGAATAGGGGTTGGAGACTCTGGTTCTGGTCCTGGTCCTGCCATTACCTAACTGTGTGATTGTGGCTTAGTCACTTTATCTCTCTGAGCCTCAGTTTCCTTGATTATAAGGCAGGGCTTGGCTAATTGATCTCTAAGGCCCTTTTACTTCTAGCCGTCTACTTGACTAAGGTCAAATTCAGCTTGTTCATCCTAGAACTGAGCCAGGACCCTGGATCTCCTGCCCTTAGGCTCTTTATAATTACACCAGGCACTCTCTGCTTCATTATTAATTGAAATTTGGCATTTAGCAGTTTATGCTATGTTGCGGTTGCTATCATATAAGATCTATCATTAACTGCTTTTATAAAAAGTCAGAATATTTAGAAATACACAAATGACTGAATGTTTTTATATGACTTTTATCTGGCTGTTAAGCACCAATACATAGACTCTATAATTATGCTCTCGTTTCTTTTCTTTTGTCAATGGCTCCTAGTTAGCCTAATTTGTTTGCTATTTTACAAATGACTCTATTATAGTAAGTGGCAGGATAAAGGTTGATCTTATGGGGTATGCATGGATTTAAAAATATTACTTCATTTTTTCCATCTATTGTAAACATAATAATTATAATCAAAATTACTGACCACAGAATTAGAATTTTAATAACTTTGCATTAATTGACATTGAGTTTGTATTGAGCTGATTATTCATGTAGCACTATGTGACTCTATGTTTTGAACAATATAAAAATAAATTTTTAAAATATAATTTGGTTTCTTGAGTCACCTTGATTTTTTTTTAATTGAACAAGTTTGTTTTTACTCATTTGCAGTCTCCTTCTTTCCAAGGCCACTGCTGCTATCTTAGTTCATCATCTTTGACCTAGAGAGTAGCCTCTTCAATGGCATCCCTGCCTTCAATATGATTCCCTTTCTCGATTGCCCACTCTGCTGCAGAGTTAACTTTCTAAAATGTTTAGAATACTTTGACCTCCTTCGCATGGCCTAGGGACTGCCTATCTTTTGGCTCTTGCACCTTTGTAGTCTCATTTACTCTGCTCTCCTCTCCCCATTCAGCCCTCAGCTACACAAAACGACTTTGCAGTATCCCACGTCCCAAGCACTCCTATGGTCCCATAACTTGCACATGCTGTTCCCTATGCAGAGAATGCCCTTCCCCACTTGTCCACTTCCCCCATCTTTCAGCCCACTGAAGACCCATTTCAGATGTTACCTCCACTGTGATGCCTTCTTCTTAGTGCTTTCGAGTGGTTTGGCACTTCCCCCTCCTTTGGGAGCATTTTCACAAACCCTTATTACTCTTCTCTGTGTCCCCCACAGAGCAGGAGTGAGGTGGGATTTTGTGGCAGTTTGGGGGATAGTGGTTAAGCTTGTGGCCTCTGAGGTTAGGTAGCTTGAATTCTAATCCCAACTTTCCCATTCTCTTACCTTGAGACCTTGGGTAAATTACTTAACCTCCCAAACCTTGACTTCTATAAAAAGAGGATCACAGTATTACCTGCTTTATAGGTGTGTTGTGAGGAGTAAATGAGACAGACTATAAAAGCACTTAACACAATACCTGACCCATTATAAGTACTGGCTTGTAAGTGTTGGCTATTTTATTTAGCTTTGAATTCTCAGAGCTTAGCACAGTGCCTGACACATGGCAGGCACTTGGCAATATATACTGAGTGGATTTTTAAAATGTTAGAATCTCTCCTAATGGCTTTTAGCTTTATCTTCAATGCATTATAATTATTTGGAGGTACCATACCCTGTTTTGCAGTTATTTTCATATAGTCTTATTGCCCTTACTTAACTGTACAATCCTTGTAGCTGGAGACATTGTCTTATTTAGTATTGTATCTACCACATAGAGCTTTGAACTTAGCAGGTATTCCATAACTGGTTTGGTTTGTATTATTTTTCTTTAGTAAAGAAGCCTTTCAGTATCAAGTATCCATTTTGTGACCTTGGCTGTTGTTGCGCTTGTGAGAAATAAATAATGGACTTTGGGACCAGTAAAATAATCCACTGTACTGGGGAGTCCAGTTTATTATAGAATAATTACAGAATAAATTCTTTGGGTTGGAGGAAAACATAAAAGGCATCATATCCAAGCATCTTTCTTCTGCCTCTTTTGGGTGGAATCCAGCCTTTAAAAAATATATAATAATATTTCAAAATGATGGCATGGAGTGTTTTTGCCTTGGTCTCTTATTATTCCCTCTGATTACACACACACACAGACACACAAGTTGAGCATCACATTTTTTGAGTGCTGACATGATGCCACAAGTTGAAAACTTCACACCTAACCTCATGTGACTGGTTGTAGTCAAAACACAGGTGCACAATGCAGTTTATTCAGCACCCCCAAGGGAGAACCACCTCCAGCCCCTTTCAACTACAATATATCTTTTCCACATGTGCCCAGTTTCTCCCATGCAAGCATGCCCACAAAGAATAATAAAATGGCACATGTGCAGACCAGACACACTAACAGCAGGTTTCCATGGTGCCCCACATGGGCTAAGACCCACGTGCATTACTTATTGTGGGTTTTTTTCTTTTTGCTTATTCTCTGCCCTGTGGTATAAAGATATTGTTGAAAATGTCAAAAAGGCCTGAAGATACCCCTATGTATAACAATGATAAGAAAAAGCAGAAGAATTTATGTTTATCTATAGCATAGAAAGTCAAGCTGTTGGAGAAACTGGTCAGTGGTGTAAGTGTGAAATATCTTACAGAAGAGCATGGTGTTGGAATGATCACCATACATGACCTGAAGAAACAGAAGGAAAAACTGTTGAAGTTCTATGATGAAAGTGATGAACAGAAGTTAATGAAAAATAGAAAAATACTGTATAAGGCTAAAAATGAAGATTTCAATTGTGTATTGAAAGAGTAGATCTGTCAGCCTCACACTGAACACATGCCACTTAATGGTATGCTTATCATGAAACAAGCAAAGATCTCTCACAGTGAACTGAAAATTAAAGGCAACTGTGAATATTGAACAAGAAGGTTGCAGAAATTTAAGAAAAAACATGGCATTAAAATTTTAAAGATCTGTGGTGATTAAGCATCTGCTGATCATGAAGCAATGGAGAAATTCACTGATGAGTTTACCAAGGTCATTACTGATGAAAATCTGATGCTAGACACTCTATAATGCTGATGAAACATCGCTGTTTTGGTGTTATTGCCCCAGAAAGACACTGACTCCATCTGGTGGACAGCCCCCACAGGAATTAAGGGCGGCAAGGACAGTATAACTATGCTGGGATGTGCTAATGCAGCAAGCATGCATAAAAAGTAAACTTGCTGTGATAGGCAAAGGCTTGTATCCTTGCTGTTTTCAAGGAGTGACTTTCTTACCAGTTCATTATAAGCAAAAAAGCATGGATCACCAGGGACATCTTTTATGATTGGTTTCACAAACATTTTGTTCCAGTATCTCCTGTTCACTGCAGAGAAGCTGGACTGGATGATGACTGCAAGGCTTTTTTATTCCTTGACAACTGTTCTCCTCATTGTCCAGATGAAATTCTCATCGGAAATAATGTTTATGTCATGTACTTTCCCCTAAATGTGACTTCATTAATTCAGCCATGTGACCCGGGTATCCTTAGCTCAATGGAGAGTAAATATAAAAACACTTTCTTGAACAGCATGCTAGCAGCAGTGAATAGAAGTGTGGATATGGATGGTTTTTAAAAGGAGTTTAGTATGAAGGATGCTATATATGCTGTTGCCAACACTTAGAATGCAGCGACTAAAGACACAGTTGCATATGCCTGGCACAACCTCTGACCTATGACTATGTTTAGTAATGATGATGAACAAGGTGGTGACATAGAAGGATTCCATATATCAAGTAAGAAAAAGATATCTGACCTCCTAACATATGCAAAGAATATACCTTCAGAGTCCATCAGTAAGCTGGAAGAAGTGGATATCAACGAAGTTTTTAACATTGATAATGAGGCTCCAGTAGTTCACTCATTGACCAATGGTGGAACAGCCAAAATGGTTCTGAATCAAGGTGATTGTGATAATCGTGATGATGAAGATGATGTTAACACTGTAGAAAAAGTGCCTATAGACGACCTGGTGAAAATATGTGATGGGCTTATTGAAGGACTAGAGCAGTTGTGCATTCGTAACAGAACAAGAAATCATGCTAGTTTATAAAACGAAAGAGACTTCTTGAGACAAAAATCATTGTTAATGAGGCAGATGACTCTGGAAGAAACATTTTAAAAATCTGTCCAGCAGAATGCCTCCTGATCCCTAGAGGACCCACTTCATGCCCTCTCAACTGGTTCTGATGTTTCTTCTCACCTAAAAAAAAATACAGTGTACAGTAACCTTTTAATCAAAACACAACATCATAGGTGGAGATGGAAAAGCCTGATGTTTGGTGTTGCTTAACAGCTGGTACAGATATTCTGGTGATGCTACTCTGCTGCTTAGTTACTCCAAACATGAGTTTGTCACTATATTAATGGTGTGTCATATTTTTTACTGTTAAGTACTAATGTGTGAATAAGCCTAAGAAAAATGATTGCTTATCTGTAGCATATAAATTCAGAATCAGGAATGGTGGTGATGCCAAACAACAGATTGTCCACATGGGTGGCTGAGACAGTGACCTCTTTGCTTTCTGATGGTTCAGTGTACACAGACTTTGTTTCATGCACAAAATTATTAAAAATATTGTATAAAATTACCTTTCGACTACGTGTATAACATGTATATAAAACATAAATGGAATTCATGTTTAGACTTGGGTTCCATACTGAAGATATTTCATTGTATATATGCAAATACTCCAAAATCAAAAAAAATCTGAAACACTCTGGTCCCAAGTATTTCAGACAGGGATTCTCTCTCTCTCTCTCTCTCTCTCTCCCCCCATATATATGTATATATGGAAAAATATTAGAGAAGATAAAGGAACAATTTTATATATATAATCTGTTATATGGTAGGTATTTTTCATATTAAATATGTTAGTTTTCTTTATTCAGCTTATAAAACTCCATGATTAACGTGATTTATGCTGGATAGGGTGACCCCCTTTTTCTAGTCCTGGTATCATTTTTCAGGAAGTCTGATTTTAAACAGTGGGTCTGAACCTCTTTTAGTAATATCAAGTGTTTTTCAATTGCCTTGCTCAATAGACTCCATAAGGATGTGAAAAGACTATTTTAGATATGGTTTTGACAGTATTTTCAAGCTTCCAGCTTTGCATCCTACACTGATTTATATATTATTCAGTATTTTTATACATTCATTTTTCTCTCCAAAGCTCTGTTACATATACATACTTTTCTTAATCCTTTAAATAGTGCTATGGTTATCACTGTGGTTATCAAGTGTTAATTTTCTAATTTTTGATGAAAGGTTAACTAGTGAACAAAGAATTTAAGCGGCTTGCATCAGTTATATAGTCAATTAGTGATAAAGTTACAAGAAAAACATTGTAGTATTCTAGCCACTTCCCTTTCCCTTTTATGTATCATAAAATCATGTCTTAAGAAGCAGAAAAGTAAACTAAATTTCACAAATACTTATACTGCCCATACAGGTACATTCCATCTTAAACTATAGATTTAGTTATGAAAATTTGAGCATAAATTATACATAGATTTATAATATTTTTGTAATATGAAAAATTCTTTGGAAGTTATCCTTCTGTAATTTGTCTTTTTTGTCATTCATTTATGTAACTTACCTTTATTGACTGTCTCTTATGCTCAACAAGCTAAATGAGATTCAGGTTTGTATAACTTGAGTTTTCTTAAAATAAGATGTGCCTATTTAAACACAGTATCCATAGGAACATAAATTTATCAAAAAATGAAGTGAGAGGAAAAAAATGAAAATTTCAAGTGAGATTATAACTTGAGCATTGGTATTTAGATGTACCTCCACCTCCACAATCCCAATTGAAATGACTGCAAAATTTTAAAATATGGAGAAACTAATTTAGTGTTGGAGGCCAGGGAGGGGTTCTATCTTAATACTGTAAACTTTGAAGAATTTCCCCTTGATATAGTGCAGATGGGATCATATTGAAGGAATATACCAAAACCAACTTGTAATTTCACTTCCTGAGAAAGTGACAAGAATTGAATTAGGGGTTAGGACAACCTGTAGGGGCTTCCATTTGCTTTACTTTCACAACCATTGATGGCTTAAGAGTGTCAACAAGGAGGCCGAGAAAGCAGGGCCTGCTTTTGGGCTATTCTCTGATGCAACAGGCAATGGCATACAAAGGACTGGCCACTCTGTTCCTAGAGTGGAGGTCAGGTCAATTTATAAAACGTTTATATGTAAGAATTTAAAGTTTTTCCTGCTGGGGGCTATCTATGGCCCCAGCTCCATCCCTACTTCTCTTAACATGCTGTATATGAATTTATATTAACCAGTCTCCCACTGAGAGGAGGAATCTAAGAATATTAGGAGGAACAGTGAAGAGGTAGTGAAAGGGAACCCACCCACCCTATTTTGGGGAAAACACCTGCCTGGATAGACTGCTTTTTGTTTAAGAATGAAGAAACCCAACATAAGGTTTCTGAAAAGACTCCACAACATAAACAGAGAACATAGCATTCAAGAGACAGAGAAAGAAAGATATTTATTTTAAAAGTATGTTTTCTATAGGAAAATAAATATTTTTGATAACAATGTGCTTTGTGCTTTCTGTTGAGTGCAAGGAAGTATGTAACACAAAGTAAGCAGCGAAAGCAAACTCTGAGTGAGAGCTGGAAGGAGAAAATAGAACAAGAGAAAAATTAAAAATATTGCTGAATGAGACTAGGCAAAAAGTCAAAGGGAGCTTGCTGAAGAAGGAAGAAATGTGAAGCAACTAAAAAATGCATTATATGTAGTAAAGAAAAAAAATCAAACTGGGGAAAATGAGATGAAAAGGCAAACTTGAGAAAATCTCCCAAAATGCAGCAGAAAATATGTAAGAGCAACAAGAAAATGAAAGGTTGGACAAAGGATGGAGCTCTAACATGCAGACCATTGTTCCTAAAGAATTAAAGGCTAGATTAAAAGCAACCAACTTGATTAAGCATACCATAAGAAAACAATAGAAACGAAACCAACTTTCTGGACTATAAAAAGACATAGATCTGCAGATCTAGTATTTACTTTGTACCAGAGGAAACCAAAAAGGAAACCAATAATTATACATACCCTGGCAAATTTTATATTAATTTCAAGGAGAAAGCAAAGAAATTACCAAGCATCCTAATAGAAAAAGTAGTTTAACCCCCAAAGAAGGAGAAGTAGGCATCAGAATTCTCAGCAATATTAAATGCTGTAAGACAGTGAAGCAATGTCTATCTGTAACTTTCAGGGGAAAATATTTGTGACCCAGAAATTTTAGACTCAGTCAAGGTGTTATTCATTAGTGAAAGCAGCAGAAAGATTATCTTGGTTATATAATTTATCATAAATATGCCATCTATATACTTTTCCTAAGAAAGCTGCTTGAGGGTCTGTCCAGCCAACTAAGAGATAAAGCAAATAGTTAAATCACAGGGAAATCATGAAATAGTGGTGAGCAGTGGAAAGAAACATATAATAGGTAATTATGAAATAAAAAATTCAAAACATCATGTTAACATTTTAAGTATTTATTGAAAGAAAAAAGACTAACAATCATAAAATAAGCTCCAAATGCAAGATAGGGATAGCAAAAACAAAAACATGTCATCTTTCTTTATTTAGGTGAGTTTCAGTCGACATTAATTTTTAGAAATACCTGAACTGACATTTTTTAAAAATCAAAAATTACCATGAATAGAGTTAAAATCTCTCTCAACTGGTAGTTTAAAAAAAAAAAAAGCTTGTCTTTATGTTCTTTCTCTAGGACCTGTAAACATTCTCTATTTAACTCTGCTTAATACACATATATATTTTGTGTTTTTAACTATGTTTTAAAAAAAAGACTGCAAGTAAAAATATGTCAGAACATTAACATTATATATCGGTTGGTGGTGGGGTTTTGTAGTACATAAGTCTTCAATAAGTATGGATATGAATTGCTTTATAGTCAGAAAAAAATACAAATTATTTAAAAGAATATACAATTTGACATAGCTATATGATCACAATTATGGTTAGGAAAGACACCAACAATGGGTTCTCAGTAATAGAAATGCCATACTTATTTCTTTTCCTATTTTCATATTTTTGTAATACATATATATTAATTTTTACAAAGTAAAAGTAAACTTTAAAAGTAAACTTTATCAAAATAAAAGTCTACATATATAGCAGAGTTATAATTACAAATTTGTGTTATTGAATGCTTTGTTCTGGCCCCCCAAATTAAAAATAAACTAAGCATTTAGCTTAAGACATTAGAAAATGTACAATAAAACAGACATTAGAGACCAGAAAGAAAAAAAAATTAAATTTTAAAGCACAATTTTATAGTTCAGTAACAGAATAGATTTGAACAAATGTTAAGCCAACCGCTGATTCTTTAAAACAACAGAATTAACAAACCTCTAGGCTTGTTTGCTCAAAAAAGGAAACAAAAAATACAGAAAACAATATTTAAATCATAAATTCGGAGGAAGTAAAATGTACAGCTGTACTAATTATGAAGTGAACATTG
This sequence comes from Avahi laniger, assembly GCA_963575035.1. NCBI lineage: Eukaryota > Metazoa > Chordata > Mammalia > Primates > Indriidae > Avahi > Avahi laniger. The sequence continues at coordinate 7,204 of CAUYSK010051346.1, read as the reverse complement.
TAGTAAACCTTAATTTGCAAAACTGACTCAAAGAGTACAATGCTGGAATTGGTCAGTAACTATGGAAATATGAGAGAAAATTAGAGCTACTCTATAAATGTTAAAGTGCTTATCTCTAAGTGGTAGGATTATGGGATATTTTATCCCCTTTTTGTGCTCTTTAGTAGTCTCAAAAACTCTACGATAAGCAGGTACAAATTATGAAGTTAGATATGAATAAAGACCAACTGAAAAAATGAAATCCCTCCATCTTCCAAGACAAAGTGGGCAGTTTGTTCCTTTTGATTTTTAAAGGTAGAAATTGCTGCCTTTCTAAAAGTGAAGTGAAATATTGACATACCCCAAAAGGACTGCCAAGGTTCAGGGAGCCCATTAATGGGCCTGAGAAGCCCTGTGCCTCTGTACTGACTAATGGTCCAGGGACCACTAATGACAAATTGAATTTCTAGATCACCGGCTGCCTTCACAGCTCTCTAATGCCTCCAGAATGGGAGAGTAGACACACCAAGTGCCATCCGAACAGATAAATGCTAAATAATAATTCTTTGAGGTTCAACGGAATATCTGTTACTTTCACAGAAAACTACAAAGTGCCCCAAATTTCCCACATTTGGATTGCAAGATTTTACCAGTAACGTAAATATGTGAAGTGTTCTTTATTTCACTCATGGAATAAGTAAACGAAGATTGTGATTTCTGATTTAGGTCACTCTTGATATATGACACTCAGAACTACATTGATCACTCCCATTCCTAAAGAAATAAAGCTGAATTATGGCGAGGCTTTCTCCTGCATGTTAGAAACACTGCAGAGTGTAATACATATATTTGCCATAACAAAACGTAGAGAGGGAGGAGCAGGTTAGAAAAGTATTTTTCCCATATAAAAAGGAGATAATTATTTTGGCAAGGAAAATTACTTTTATTATAACACGTGTATGTCCTGTTTATCTTGTTGAATGTGTACTTATAAATGTAGTCATTCTTTCACATCCATCTCTGAAGTGCCCACTTGGTACGTCACTTTGCTAGGCACAGATAAATGACATATTGCTCTCTCGTGGCGCTTACATAACGAGAAAGGTAAATGAAAGAGGATATTGGAATGTGGTGAGTAGAGAGAAATATGTACAAAATGTGATAAGAACATTGCAACCAGGAGAGTGTGACTGAGGTCATGTTTCCCAAGCTGGTGTTCTTAGAGAACTTCAGCTCGTTGAGCTGTGCTTCATATTAATCTATAAGTATTATAACTGAGCAATACTTTCTTGTGTATTTATGGTGCATATTAGCATATCAAAGGACATGTGAGATCCCCCCCCCAAAAAAAAAAAAAAAACAACTGTGCAACTTCGTACAACTCAGTATTTCCCTAAAATGTGTGTCCATGGGATCGTCTTTCCTACAATCCTTTATAAAAAGCTCAGGGCCCCTGTGGGTTGAAGTACACACAAGCAATGTCTATTTAAACTGTATAATAATTAAGAAAAAAATCTTCTTAACTCAAAACCTTGGCTTAGTTTTTGAAGGTTTTCTGTCTTCAAAAATATAATGAAATCGTGCCTTTCACATTGCATTAACTTCTTTTGTTCTACTAAAGGAAAATGAAGCACTATAGCTTCCTTACTCTTTCTTCTCAAAAGACTCACAACAAAGGAGAAATCTATGATATACATATACTCAGTGTTGTTTATAGGAAATATGAACTGTCAGGTTTCTGGTAAGGCTTGACTTTATTTCTTTTTATTATGGATAACATTTAACAGCAGAATGTAGGTGGCCTTTAATCCTTGCCTTGGCTTTAAATTAAGGAGGGGTGCTAGAAATATGGTTTATTTCTCTATTCCTCTCCTAAAATCACCCTCTCCCACAAATATTATCTTTAACTGCCAGGTGTTAATAAAGTCAGATATTCATTCACATATTAATTCAAGAAATCTTTTGCTTACTGCCTGCTCTGTTCCAGGCACTATTCTAACATCAGGACTCAGTGGTGAAGAAGACTGACAAGCTTGTAAACTTGCAGCTTAGGTGGGGAAGATAATCAATGAATATACAAATAAATTAACAGGCTCTCAGACAGTGCTGAGTGCTATGATAGAGCTGAAACAGAATGAGCCACGAATTTTTTTCTCCTAGGTGAGGGTGACTACTCTAGATTGGTAGTCAGGGAGCGCTTCTCTGTGGAGGTGACTTTTGAGCTGAGAACCAAATAGTCAGGAGCCAGCTGATTTTTCTGGATCCAGACAAATGCACTTGAAGGAAACTAGAGAAGTCTGGAGTATTCTGGGTCTATTTTCATAGATTCAGTTTTTAAGGGTAAAAAATAAATTTCCATTTTTCATTTTTTTTTTTTTAGAGACAACATTTTGCTATGTTGCCTATGCTGGAGTGCAGTGGCTATTCACAGGAGCGATCATAACACACTGCAGCCCCAAACTCCTGGGCTCAAGGGATCCTCCTGCCTCAACCTCCTGAGTAGCTGAGACTACAGGTGCATTACCACACCTGGCAGAGATTTTCTACTTTTAAAGTGGCATTCCTCATCCAATAATGGGACTCCTGGACTTAAGTGTATGTTTTGGCTCATAAAATTACATTTCACAACTCAAATATTTTTCTTACAATGTGGGTTCATTTTAATTTCTCAGGAAGGACTGCTGTTTGCCAAATGGGGAGCTAAAGCTCTTCTCTGTTTCTGTCCTGTTGATGCTTTTTGAAGCCCTTCTGGAGAACAGTAATTCCAAGTGGTGTACATTTGGGCCTTGTCAAGAATCAGAGCATCACTCAGGGTGAATTTAGTAAAAAAAAATATAAAATAAAAAAGAATCAGAGCAATTTGAATGAACAGTTGCCATTATTATATACTGGTTAACTAAAGAGTTTTAGAATTACACAAGTGTAGGGAATTTAGTTCAGATTCAAGACTTATCTCCTCAGTGGCTTCTAAGACTCGATCAGTTTGGCTCCCATCACTGTAAGCTCCTCCACAGCCCCCTTGACATGTCATAACTATTAACTAATTTTTATTTATCTAATTTCTTTTTAGATGAAATGCTAGTTTGGTTTATGTTTACAAATAAAGAAATTGCAAATTGAACAGTTACTAAATTTATAATTTAACAACAAACCATATGGATTCTAGAATTGCTATAATATACAAATATAATACACAAATCACGCACCTTACTTTTAAAATTCAACTTTTTTTTTAAAGATAAGTAGGAAGGTGATTTTATTCACCAAGTGCTCAAAAACACTGGGGACAGAGAACAAGGATTTATACCGGCAAACTCATTGTACTCTATCAAACTCTCTCTTCCTTACTGACTATCACATTTTGGCTGGGAGAAAAAACCTTAATAACATCAAAGGCCGTTTCCCTTAGCTCTCCTCCCATCCCATCGCACCCCATCCTACCAGCCAGAAGTGGAAGTCTTATGAAGAGGTTTTGAAGAAAACATCCTGTCCTCGTTTACTCCATTCCAGTGGATTCTCCGAACACATCCTTAACCTGGGACACCGGCAGAGTTCAAATCCAGTCTATATGTTTTGTCAGGCCGCTGGTCTCCCACTTTTGGAAGACTCCTGACTGTGCCTTCTCTGCTTAAAGACTGTAGAGGCGAGTGGTGTTCTCATGCAAGGCGGCCAAGGTGTTGGAGAGTGGCTGACCTTTGATTCTGGCAATCTCTCGCACTGTATACAGGGCCAGGCCCGGGTGGGCATACAGGCAAAGGCTTTTGGGAACCCCGCGAGGGACGAAGTAGGGAGCATCAGTTTCCACAATAATTCTGTCCAGCGGGATCTTTTTCAGAGCTTCTCGGACCTTCCAGGCAGAAGAGTAAGTGAGGACTGCCGTGAAGCCCACAGACATGTTGGGAAAGTGCTGCAGCAGGGGCTCAATGACTGAGTAACTTCCAGTGAAGCAATGCCTGTGAATCTTGTAGTCAGAAGGCACAAATTTTTTCATGATGCCCAGCAGATCTTCATCAGCTTCTCGGCAATGGATCACCATGGGCTTCTTTAGAGACACAGCCAGCTGCAGTTGTCTTTCAAATACCTTATGCTGCTCTGGGACAGGTGTGGTGCACTTGTAAGAGTAATCCAAGCCCATTTCTCCAAATGCCACAGCCTTGGGGTGCCGTAAGGCTTGCAAAAGATTCCTTTCGTGATATTCAGTGTAGTAACGTGCAAAATGAGGGTGACAGCCAAAGGCCCCCCAAACCAGATCCTCTTTCAACAGTTCCTCCCACAGGCGATCCTTTAGGTTACGAGGATCACAGAAGTCAGAGATGCAGCCCTGAAACTGCTTAGGGAAGGAGTGGCTATAAATTTTTCTGAACTTGGCAAAAGTCCCTTCGTAAGACAATTTGGCATAGAGCATGTCCAAATGACAGTGGGTATCAATGAAACCCTCCTCTGTGTTTACCTGCCAGAGGCTCCTTGGCTGGAAGCTAGATGCACACTCTGTACGAGGACATGATAGTGTCTCCTCTTGATATGATCTTTTCGTCTTTCCTTCTGCTTCCGAATTTCGGGAGAAGCAAAATGAACGTGAATTCTGGAATCTGCCTTTTTCTGTCACCTTCAGATTTCTGGATCTGTTTTGGGAGCTCACTGTATCATTGTAGTAGTCATCACGTAGGAAGCTCTGCTTGCTCCTCCCAGCCTGGAACATGTTGCTGCAGCTGCCCAAGGAAGCATAAAAAGAAGGCTTGGTACTGTTGGGCCAACGGCTGTTGGACTCATAGTAAGGTCTAGGGGACAAATTAGGTTGGTCTGTGCCATGGTCATTGGTGAAAGATGAAGGCTCTGAAACTACAGGGAGACCCAGTGAGAGTGACTCCTGGGAGCATCTGACTGTGGAGATCTTGGTATCAGCCCAGTCATTTTCTGAAGAGGGGTGTTGAATCACCACTTTCTTTCCTTTATTCTTTTGGATTAGTGAATGGGAGTTATTGTCATCTACAACTTCTAGGGATGGAGAACTTTTTTTATCAATGACTGTCTTTTGGTCACCACGTCGCTGCTCACTGAATTTCTTAGGCTTTATAACTACCCTCCTGTCACTGAAGCTGCTCTTTTCTGGGGATGACTCAGTCTCTTTGTGAGGAGGCAAAATGGTGAGATTCCTGGCTGGTCTTTTTTCAGGGTTGGGATGCTCTCTCATGTTTGGTTTTGTACTAGTGCCAGCCTCTCCCCTTCCTTTGGGCGAGGATTTTCCCAGGATGTCTTGGATAGCCTTTAGGTAAATCACTGTAGAGCCCTGATCTTGACGTTTATTCCTCCTTTTCGGGAACATGTTTGGTTTCTCAGCCTTATTTTGACCCTCAACTTCAGCCACAAATTCAGAGTTCATGGAGTTAGGGGAACTATGTTTGGATGTATCGTTAGAACCGCAGGCGCCCTCCTCTAGAGAAGCCATTTCTTTTATAAAGGGGCTGGCAGAGCACACAGGAACTCACAGGGAGGAAAGGAACCCCAAGTACTCTGAATGAGGCAGTCTTTGGAGCCGGCCCTACCCACACCCGAGAGTGAAGAATACGAAAAGGACGAGAAAGACTTTCTGTGGCAGGATGAGCCCTAAGAAAATCTCGGCATAAAAGTACAAAGTCCTCTTTCTGGGCTTTCAGATCCCTTCCAAACCACCTCACTGAACCCCCTGAGGCAGCTGCGTTTGCCGGGGCACCCTACCTGAGCGCCGCTCCGGTGGTGGTACTTGACCTCGTGCTGGTGGGCCCTCTCACCAATCAGCGCTCACGCCGGACCGAGGGCCCTCAGAGCTGGAGGGCCCTGGCGCCACTCTGGCGCCAGCGCTGTAGTAACTGTTTAGCCTTCTTTCAACCGTCTATCACACTTCTTACTGTTCCAGAAATGCCAAAGTCCTTCCACTATGATTCCAAAGCACTTCAGAGAAGTCGAAACGACCCAGGATTCACCGAAAGCCCGGACTGGCGTCCAAGCCCACAGCGTGCTCCCGACATTTTGTACGAAGCCACTAACCGAGCGCCAAAGTGCTTCCGGGGTCTCAAAGCATTTCCGGGGTGGCAAAACTCCCGTATTTGGTTTTGAATACAACCCCCTTCTCAGAAGTAAGAGCCCCTGAAATGACTACAAGTCGCTTTAGGGACCACATACAGGGCGCCCCAGGGCCAGGCTACCAGCCTAGAGGTCCCGATCCCAAGGGATAGCAGGAGGACAGGGTCAAGCCCAGCGCAGAAGCAGGGCGGGGCAGCTCGCTCAGCTCCCATTGCCCCGCCCACTGGCCCTCCCGCCTACGCAATGCCTGCCTCATTCCCCTCCACTTCCGGCTTTGCCACGCCACCCCGCCCGCCCCAATCACTCTGGCAGGCCGGTGTTTTACCTGAGCTGCCCACATTATTTGTGCTTTTTGTTCCTCCCTCGGCCCCCAGCTTTTCGAAAAGCGTAGTCATGGTTTTTAAAGCATATTTTAAATACATAATGCTTTTAAATACACACTTATATTTATGGTATGTAACCATTTCAGTCCTGTGTTTTTTTCACTTCGCCTTACTACATATAGTATTTTTCTTATTGTGTGGTTTTTGGAAACATACTAGTGTGTTTGTAATATTCCTTGGAGAACATACATGTGCCGTAATTCACCAAACACTTCCCTATTTGTTAACTCTTCAGTCCCCTCACTCTAGTTGTTTTTTTTGAGACAGAGTCTCGCTCTGTCACCCGGGCTAGAGAGTGCTGTGGCATCAGCCTAGCTCACAGCAACCTCAAACTCCTGGGCTCAAGCAATCCTCCTGCCTCAGCCTCCCAAGTAGCTGGGGGCTACAGGCGCGCACCACCACACCTGGTAGAGACGGAGTCTGGCTCTTGCTGAGGCTGGTCTCGAACTCCTGAGCTCAAGCGATCCTCCCGCCTCTGCCTCCCAGAGTGCTAGGATTACAGGCGTGAGCCACCGCACTGGCCTTTTTTTTTTTTTTTTTTAATAATTAGAAAAATGCCGCAAAGAACATGTTTACGCATGCAAGTTTTTCCATATTTTGACTGGGCGCGGTGGCTCACGCCTGTAATCCTAGCACTCTGAGAGGCCGAAGCGGGCGGATCGTTTGAGCTCAGGAGTTCGAGACCAGCCTGAGCAAGAGCGAGACCCCGTCTCTACTAAAAATAGAAAGAAATTAATTGGACAACTAAAAATATATAGAAAAAATTAACCGGGCATGGTGGC
>CAUYSK010051345.1:0-27264 GCA_963575035.1 Avahi laniger | reverse complement strand
CAGCCTCCCGAGTAGCTGGGACTACAGGCATGCGCCACCATGCCCGGCTAATTTTTTCTATATATTTTTAGTTATCCGATTAATTTCTTTGTATTTTTAGTAGAGACGAGGTCTCACTCTTGCTCAGGCTGGTTACAAACTCCTGAGCTCAAACAATCCGCCCGCCTCGGCCTCCCAGAGTGCTAGGATTACAGGCGTGAGCCACCGCGCCCGGCCCACCAACGGCACTTTCTATCCGAAATGCTCTCTGGGCTAGGTCCTCCTGTGATACAGATTTCAGAGAGATCTTCCGTGACTGCCTCATCCTCTTCCATCACTTCATCCTATGTTAACTGCACAGCACTTGTTACTATTTTTCTTGTTGTGTGTTTACATCTTTACTGTCTGTCTCTATGCTCATCTCCTCCGGGGAATGTAAGTTCTAGGAGGGCAGGAATCGTCTTTGTACTGACCACTCTGTCCTTAGAGCCATGCAGAGTGCGTGATGCCTGATATGTGCTCAGTATATTCATTTGTAGAATGGTTGCGTGGATGAATAAATGATACTATAAGCAGTCCTTTTGCTCTGTATAGAAACGTGAGCCCACATTAAACTACCTAAACACTTATATTATGTATATTATATGCTAGGTATTTTTTAAAAGTGCTTTATTGATTAATATATTAACATCTAATACTGATAACAAACTTACGATGTCGTCCCATCATCGTATTCCACATTTTTTAAATGAGAAAACTAAAGCAGAAATTACTTAGCTTGCTCAAAGTCAGAAAGCCACTAAGGACATGGCTAGGATTCAAACTCGAGTCTGTTTTCAGAGTCTGTGCTCTTAATCATTTTGTTATAGATGGTAAGGCGAAACTCTTACAGTAAATTCCAGCTCCCCAAAAAATCCATGCCAAATGATTACCAATTAATGCCTGATCACTTCCACTGATGAGATTCTCATTACTTCAGAATCAGCCCATTTCTTATAGTGAAAGCTCTGATAAGAAATTCTCTCTTATTCTAACCTCAAATTTCTCACAATGCTGCCTCCACTACTTGGTCACTGCTCTACTCCTTGAAACCCATGGAACAAGTTTAATCTCTCTTCCACATTATGGCCCTCCAACATTTGGAAGCTACTCAGCATTGCCTTCCTGAATCTTCTCCACTGTGACCATCCCTTGTTCTTTCAATGGCCTCTGGCATAGTGAGACTTTAGGTCTCTTACCACACTGGTTGCTCTTCTCTGATCATGCTCCATTTAATTTATATTCTCTAAAAATTTGGTGCCAGCATTGAATATAATATTTCTGGTAGAGTCTGATCAACATAAAAATGTGGAAAAGCACTCCACAATAAACGTTTGAAAATCATACACATGGTGACCAGTATGAATTTTTTCCCAGTACAAACTTTTTGTGTTCCAATTGTCCTGAGAGATTTGTATATGTGCCATGAAGAGACCTAAGATCAAACTAAACTATTTACTCCATGTCTCTAATTGTATCATATAATTTTAGATCCCTAAATTAATTCCCAATATGGTAGTCCCCTTCTTGTCCGTGGTTTGGCTTTCTGCAGTTTCAGTTATTGGTGAAAAAATGCAGAAAGAAACAATTTGTAAGTTTTAAATAGCATGATGAAATCTTGAACCATCCTATTCCTCCCACCTGGGAGGTGGATCATCCCTTTGTCCAGCTTATCCATAAGCTCTCTGCCTATTAGTCACTTACTATTTAATAGTTTTCTTGGTGATCAGATTGACTGTCAAGGAATTGCAGTGCTTGTGTTCAAATCACTCTTATTTTACTTAAAAACGGCCCCAAAGCACAAGAGTAGTGATGCTGGCATTTGGAGATGCCAAAGCCATAAGGTGCTTCCTTTAAGTGAAAAGGTAAAAGTTGTTGACTTAATAAGGACCAACCATAGTGTATATAGGGTTCAGTACTATCCACAGTGTCAGGAATCCACTGAGGGTCTTGGAATGTATCCCCCTTAGATATAGGGGGGCTACTGTAATGTGAAAACAACAAATTTAATCTGCCTCAGTGGGCATGCTTTATCATCTCTAGATCAGTGCTATTCAATTGAATATAATGTAAGCATTACATGTGAGTTAAAATTTTTTAGTAGCTACATTAAAAAAGTGAAAAGCGAATTGTGGTGGCTCACGTCTGTAATCTCAGTACTTTGGGAGGCCAAGGAAGGCTATAGTGAGCTATGATGATGCCACTGTACTTCAGCCTGGACAACAGGGTGAGACCCTGTCTCTAAAAAAAAAAAAGAAAAAGAAAAAGGAAAAAGGTAAAATTTTAAAATGTACTTATTTGATCCAATATAAAGTATTATTTTTACATATAAGAAAATAAAAATTACTAATGAGATATTTTACCTTTTTTTAATAGCTAGTTTTCAGAACCCACTGCACATTTCACACTTACAGAACATGTCAGTTTGGACTGGCCACATTTCAACTGCTCAGCAGCTACAGGTGGCCAGTGGTGCCATATTGAACAATGCAGCTCTAAATGTTCATAGAAGAGATAATGCCCAATAGATATTTGTTCTTTGAGTTGCCCTTTAGATTTTGCTATTTATTACTACCAGCATATAGGATTGACCTGACAATTACTTTCTTCCAGAGTAGCTGTATAAGAAGAGAAGAGAAAACGGTTTGAAGTGACATCCTTTTCTGTCAAATGTACTGTCAAGTGGTAATTGAAAGGTGGAGGGGACCAAAGTTGGCATTGGCCAATTAAGAGGAAGTTGCAGAGAGCTAGAAATAAAAACTATTTCTCTTACACTGGAAACTAATAGGAAAGTATTTCTCAACCCTGGTTAGGCTATAAGACCACTTGTGGAGCTTTCAAAGCTTACAGTCACCCAAGCCCCACCCCTGGTCTGCTAAATGAGAATTTCTGGAGATAGAGTTCAGGTTATCCTGATCGGCAGTCATAGTTAAGAACCACTTGTCACAGTCAGGTAGGACTGGAAAAGTGTATATTTCTCAAAAGAGTGAGTTCTGTTCTTTACAGTCATCTAGATGGGTATTTCTAAGTGATGTTTTAAAAATTATGTTTTAAAAGCATAGATTGGTTTTTTCTTCCTTAGTTGAAAAACCGCCAGAGATTAAAAACAAATTAAACTTTTAAAATATCAAATGAATTAACAGTTGCAAGATATAAAACATTTCATGATATTTAAGAATACATAAGTATTTTTTGAATTGGTAAGTGCTTTTGAATGGGTGTTCATAATATAAATTGATGCAATTACTAAGTGTGGCCAGAAGAAAGGGAATTAGAAATAGCACATGATCCTAAAAGCAAAGAATGTGGATGAGAATGTGAACAAGTACAACTTTTGCAGAAAGCAACTGAACAGTATGTTTATTTCAAAAGTTTTTAAATACTGATACCATTTGATCAGATAGTCCCAATTTCATGTGGCCAAAGATTTAAATAAAAGATTAGAAATTTAAATAAATGACTGGAGTAGCATTATTTATAATAGATTTTATTTAAAAAACATACATATGCAAATAATGTTGTAATTATTAAACAAATATGATGCATCCATTATCCATATTATGGATCATCATGGAAATTTATGAAAAGTGACTAAGATCATGGGAAAGTCATTAGAATATTTTAAATGAAAAAAGTAGGATACTAAGTTTGTTTACTGTGTGATCTCAAATTTAAAAAGCAAAAGTAGATCTTCATACATATGTATAGAAAAGAAAGGTGGATGAGAATTCACCAACATATTTAAAAATGTGTATTAATTTTTTCTTTATGTTTCTACAGTTTCTACAATCTCTGCAATGAACAGTTATTACTTTTGAAGCTCATATTGCTTTCAGGGTAGTGGCATTGTGCCATTGCAGGGAACACAAAGCCATGACACGACTGGAATTGCGTAGCGTACCATTTGTGCAGCAAACCCAGATTATGCTGTAAATCCACTTATTCTGAAAAAGGAAATTGCAAAATAAGAAACACTAGAAAGAATTAATCTGGACCAAAAAAATGGTGAATTCTACAGGATAAAGAAAATCTTTTCTAACCAGAAAACTCTTTTCCAGTGTTGGGTTTGTCCCTGCATTGTCTTGGAATCATATTATTCTTACACTTCTCAGCTAACAGAAATTGATGTTTTAGAGAAGCTAAAGTTGAAAAATTACTTTATATATACATATTCGTGTATATATATATATATATATATATAAAGTCTGTCCAGAAAGTATCCAGCTATGTAGAAGTTCTTGTTATATTAATAATGGCTGGATACTTTCCGGACAGCATATATAAACACACACACATTCACTAACCTATTATCTCAATAAAGATAACACCATTTAATGCAAAAAAAAAATTAGTAATGTCTAGGAGTAGAGAAGGTGATCATAAGAGAAGCCACAAGAACAACAGCGGCTAACTCACTCACACTCCTTAGCTCCTGATCTGCCCCCTCCCAGACCCTCTCCCTCCCATGGTCATCCTATGTGGATAACACCATTGCCCAGGCTGTTGCTGCTAAAAAAATGGGGAGTCATCCTTGACTGATCTCTCATACCCCATATTCAATCCATTGTCAGCCTATTGGTTCTTTTGTTAAAAACTATGCTGAAAACTCATCATTAAAAAAAATTTAAACCATTTTCAGAGCTACATTTCTGGTCTAGTCAGTTTCTAGCCTGGATTATTGCAGGAGCCTGCTAGCTGGTCTCCCTGATTTTTTACTAGCCTCCTCTCAGCCTAATTTCTGCAGCCCAGGGGATTTTTTTTTTTTTTTATAAGCATGTTAGGTCACATCACCTCTCTGTTCCACCCTGGAATGGATTCCTATTCTACTCAACATAAAAATAAATTCTTTACAATGGTGTACAAGGTCCTATGTAATCAGGAATGACAGGAATTACTGCCTCTCCTTCCCTTATTAATTCTGTGATCTCATGTACACTTCTGGTCTCTAAATATGGCAGGTGCTCTCCCACCCCAGGGCCTCTGCATTCCTTCTGCATGGGGTGCTCTTCAGCAATGTCCACTTCCCCCCACTCCCTCAGCGACTTCAGATATGGGCACAAATATCACCATTCCAGTGAGGACCCTCGACAACCCTATTTTAAACTACAAGCCTCTTGGGCCTACTATAAGCATTTCCAAATCAGCTATAACGAATCTGCTGCAGTCTTGGTTCCCCAATCCCAAACTTATCTCCTTCAATGCCAACAGAAGTGTGACATTGTCCTTTGTTAACTGATAGGTTTTTAATCGCTGGAAAAGTAAATTGAAAAATAAGAAACGCTAAAAACTGAGATCACCTGTCTTCCCTCCTCTCTACTTCTGAATTGTAATATTGCATCACCTACTCTTCCTACTTCCATCCTTCTTCCCTGTAAGGAAGATCAAACTTCCTCCTTATTTAAGGGCAGACTCTCTACACCTTCCTCTCTTCCTCTGGGCTGTGCTTCATCAATGGTCTCTCTCATACATATTTTCTTACGGTTTTCATCCTCTTTATCAACCTACGCACATACTTAGGTCTCTACTCTTAAAATAAACCAAAATAACCCAAGAACTGTGATTCTGATATTCTCTCTTCACTCTGGTTGTCAAACTTCTCAAAACAGTCCTTTCTTTTATTTTTTATCACTTCTCAACTCACTCCCAATAGATAATAATCCCCATCCTAAACTTACCGCATCAGAATCTCTAGGTGGGTTTTGATTACATGCATTAAACAACAACAGCAATCAAATCCACAGGTGATTCAAATGCACAGCAGGGTCTAAAACTACCGAGCACTACAACCTCAGCTTTTATCAGTCTGTCTGTCACTTCTCTCTTAGATTTTTCCCTCTGAGCTTGTCAGTGATTAAACTTCTAAGCATCAAAACCAGTGGCTTTTTCTTAGCTTTCTTATTCCTTCAACTTTCATTAGTTTAAGATGCCATTGATTATGTCCTTCTAAAACGTTTTTACTTGCTTTTATTACAGTGTTCTGCACTGGTTCTTCTTTTCCTTGCTGCATCCTTTTGTTAGTGCCTCTTCCTCCTTCTGTCTCCTAAATGCAGATGATCCCCAAAGGTTCTCACGTCAACCCTGATCTCTTCTCTTTTTACATCTTTTATCAGAAATATCAGCTGCTTCAGCAATTTCAACGATGACCTTTCTGAAGATGAGTCCCCAAACTCTGGCGCATCTCTTCTTTCAATTAGTAAATCCAAATTTCTACCATTTTCCCACTGGAACCTCTAAACTCCTCTATCTAAAACCAAAACCATTATTGTTCTCCATCACGACGGTTTCAAACCCTCAAGTCATTTTTAGATTGCTTTATCTCGAGCATCCCCAATGATCAAAGGCCACACATTTTCCTCATGCCATGTCTTTATATTTATCCTTTCTTCTGTCACTATGAAAATTCTCATCACTAGTACTCTTCTGGACCACAAATACAATACAGCAACCTGTAAATCTCTCTCTATTGCCAGTTCTTTTATTTTATATATATCTTTTGCATTAGAGGAATATGTTTGAAGTAAAATGTTGACTGTGTCACCGCCCTGATTTAAAAGCTCAACCAATGATCGATCTATCATTGGCTCATGTCAATGATAATAGGTACATGTCCTTTGAGGAAGAAAATGATTTTTAGGTAAAATAAGGGTGACTAAACTCTAATTTCCATATTGCAGGTTAATATTCTAATGAAGAGTGCAAATCTCTACAAAGGGTGTCTGAAGTGTTTCTGAACTTAATTGACCTGGGAATGTTTTTCCCTCCGAGGAGCTGCCCTAGCCCAACCAGACTAGTTTTCTACACCCTCTCTCCAACCTTCCCAACTCTCTGTCTTTGCACTTGCCTGTTTCTCTTCTCGAAGGTACTCTATTTCTCTGTCTGTTTTTCAAAGGATTTTCTCAGACATTACCTATTTCTTAAACTCCTCTCCTGATCACCTGAACTGAGAGTTGGATTAATCCATTTCTGAAACAGATGGTGATTTAACTATGATAATGTTATATATATTTACTATAAACATAGTCTTGGGTTATCTCAAAAAATCTGCTGGGCAAGTTCTTTGTGTAAAATAATGGAGAGATTTGATCCATACAAAAAGGCACCACAACCTTATTTCAACAAGAATTACCAATGCTCCACATGCCCATGATTGAAATAAACTTTTGGGTTATAACACTGCATCCAGAAGATCTCTTTTGAAGTACAAAATTGGAAGAGAGAAGCTGTAGGTAAATTAAGCCATGAGCTCCATCCAACTTAACACTAGCTAGCAATCACTTTGCAAAGCAGAAGGAAGAACTAGCTTCCCTCTGCCCCTCATAATAAGTGCCACAAAAAAATCCTGGTGGCAATGGAAGTAGAAGGGAAGAACAAATTGCTATGTTGGGTAGGGCATAACAATTCTGATAGACCTTTTGATACATTCTCATATATAAGTGCTACAATATCCTGTGTTGCTAATCCCAATTTGAAGATGAAATGAATGAACCTCCCAAGAGTTAAATGGCTTCCTCGATTGCACCCACCTAATTAATAGCCACGTCAAATGTAAATTCTAAAGATGTCCTTTCAAAGTTTATATTTATTCCTCTAGAGATGATAGAGACCTGGCTGGAGTGGAGGTTGACTGAGCGGATGGAGCTGGCTGGGCAGGGGAAGCCGTCTCCCCTCAGGATTCCTGTGCATGCAGAGGAGACGGGAATCTGTGCACCTGTTTCTGCCAGGACACGCCTGGTAAAAACATGGAAGAGAGGTGGTCGTAATGGGACTTCCTAGTCAGGGACTTCCATGAACTACAGCATCACATGACAGCTTGCTGACGCAGGGCTTAAAGGGAGAAAAATAAGCAAGAAGGGAGGTGGGGGAGGACACTCAGGCTCTGAAAATGAACAGCAAGCTAGCACAGAACTAGACCTCTAAATCAGGGATGCAGCCTCCAGAGCACATTTATTTATTTATTTAGACTCACTGTATGCAAATGAGAAAATTACAAAGCAATCACCAGAGCACATCCCTTCCCCCTACCTTTGGTTTTAACAATTTACAGTACTGAATTGAGCAAAGACATCCTGTGATCTCTGGAAACTAAAGAACAGTCTTCACGTGTGTGTGCGGGTGAGGAAAAGAGGGCTTCCTGTACTGGTTTGGACCATTTCAGCCTCTGTCACATGACCAGCTAGCAATCAATATCAATAGCTGTATCCTCAAATCAGAGGATAATGATAGAGAATGGAGCAAACAGAAGCACCAAGGCAAACAGCAAGCCCCAGAGTGTCTTGGAGGAGGCGGGGGCGGAGGGCAAATAATGAAGACAAAATATGAAAGTGAAAAGATATTGTGTCTGCTGACAGTACATTTCACTGGCTCTCCTCCACCAAAGAGTCACTGGTACAATATCCTGAAAGATTTCATCCAATTTAAACCCTAAGTCAAGGGACTGGAAACAAAACTCTCTAGCAGCTTGAGTAGAGCTTCAAGGTATTCTATTTAATTGCAAGCCTATATCACGTCCTAGTTTATACTTATCTAAACTAGGTTTCATATTATATGCATTTAGCTGAGACTGTGTTTTGCAGTAATTTCCTCCCATGCTCTGATGAAGCGATATTAATTTCCTTTGCATTTCTACAAAGGAAAACATCTTCCAACTCTTTTAAAGATCATTGATAGAGGATTACATTAGTTTTTGATAGAAGTGATTAGGGAGATATTATTTACTGACTTAATTTGTTTTCATTAGAACATATGTGCATTATTTCAAAACAGTTCCAAGTCCCATGCTTCCTCCTCCATCAAGCTAAGGTTTCTTTTATTTTTAAACCAAAATTCCTTGGACTTCTGAATTTACCTAGAGTGTTCTTTTGGAAACAGCCTGATGACCTCTGGGACTGATAGGGTCCTAGGTGTCAAGGCTAGAATAGTGTCTGACACACATAAAAAATGAGCTCAATAAATCTTTGTTGAATGAAATAATGAACAAAGAGAATTTTTAAAAACAAAGGGCCCCTGTTATTTTTCCATGAGACATGAATTGGAGGATTGATATGTGATGATGCAAAGGGGAGCTTCCTCAAAGGGACATTCCAGCCATGCTGTTCCTCCTGTCTGTCTGTACCTGAAGTCTGAGACATCATCAGGGGTGGAAACCAGGATTCAAACTCGTGAGTGGGTTGGTTTTGTTAACTTGTTCTGTGTGGTGGAAAAAATCATGCTGGTCCCCACCAAGCTCATTGGTGTGATCAATACCAAAATCAGGGAATGATTGAGTGTACTGGACCCAAGGGCTCTAATCGGCCCTTCTGTCTAAAAATTCCCACTATCAGGCATTGTTAGAATTAATGACATGGAAATGGACCTCACATGTGCTAAATACCTGAAATATTTCAGGTAGTATGCTGGCATTTTATATATGCTACAGTATTTAATTTTCATAACCTGTCTTTTAAGGTAGAGTCCATTATTCCCATTTTAAGCATAAGAAAGCTGAAGCTCAGAAAACTTAAGTAACTAGCCTGACACCACAGAGACAGGATACGCAAAGACCTTGATCCAAAATCTCGGACTCCCAGAGATTTTCCACAACACCACACTACCTTTCAATAAGCCCTGAGAAAAGAGCTTCAGAATTATGTTCTTGGGAGAAACCCCTAGGATTCTTAGATAATTAATAGTGGAATTATGAGCATTTTGAGTGGAGTTAGTAGAGAATTTTTGGGAAAAAGATATTGGATAAGAAGCAGAAAGGGATGATTTTGCTAAATCTGAGGAGTAACATCTTTCATCAGTTGTGAAAAGTTGGAGACAGTATCTTCTTAAACATTGCCTCTGCCTCATTTTCTCTTTCCTCTCTTTCTGTGGTTCTGATTACCTGTATGCTAGACTTTCTTTATCTTCCATTTCTCTTCTGTATTTTCTATCTGTCTGCCTTTCTGTGCTGCAATGTGGATAATGTCTTCAAATATGTCTTCAATGATTCTCTCTTCATTTGTGACTTCTTTGTAATTTAATATGTTCACTGAAATTTAGTTTCAATCAATACTTGTTTCATTTCTATAAGTTTTTGCTTCTTTTAAGAAATGCTTGGTCTTATTTATTGTCTCTTGCTTATTACTAGCATATTATGTATCACATTTTATTCTGAAACATAATAAACATACTAATTTTACATTTTGGGTCTTATAATTCCAATATCTGAAGTCTTAATGAATCTAGATTTTGTGTCTAGTGTTTCAGCCAGAGTATCTTATTTCCTTTAATGTTTTTGTCATTTTTGACTGTTCATTTATGTTTCTTAGAACTTGATCTGTGTGAATTCTTTTAGGTCTGGATTAAAGTTTCACTTTTCCAGAGAGGATGCCATTTGCTTCTAGTAGGTATCTGAAGGTGCTGCCAATTACTTAAAATAGATTTTTGTATTGGTTTTGGTTCTCACTCCCACACATAGGTAGTATAAATTTAGGTTGCAAATCCATAAGAGAACTGCTTTGCAGTTATTAACTCTTAAAGATTCTTTGTAGTTATTGATTCTCGAGAATTCTTTAATGCCACGGTTGAGGGCATTACTGACCCTTCCCAGTTTTTTGTGGGGGTTCCTCCATCAGAATTCCCATTGGGGGAAGGTCCAGATTACTATCCTGACTCATGCACTCCATGCAGCCACCACCATGGAAGCTCATGAGGGTTGGTAGACAGCTTGGTGATAAAAGACAGGTTAAGTGTCCTCCTTCTTTTGGATCAGGAATGTTTATAAATTATTGAAGGAAAAACTTATTTTTCTACACAAAGCTTTATATTTAAACTTTGAAAATCCCCTTCTAATTTAAACACAGATAAAAATTATAAATGGCCCATTTCCTAGAACAACCTCATTTCTAAAACTGCAAAATGTAGTTTAGGAAAAGAATTAATCGTAGGTTAAACAGATTCAGTTTGGGAAAATGAGGGCAGGGTGGAGGATAAGATAGCTGTTTACAGAGGATATTGTCCTTTTTTACTATGTATATAGCTCTAAGTTTTTATTATAAAAATTATTTTATCATTTACAACTGTCACTTAAAATATAATAGTGTAATATAGACCCACTGCTCTTAATTTTAGCTTTCATATTGTGTTTTGTTTTTTCTGGTTCTCAGAAGCCTTTACTTTTTGACTAACAATGTATTTTTCAAAGATGTTCTCTCAGGCACTTTCATAGCTTGCTAGTGGTGTAAAACATGGTACAATCACTACAGAGAGTAATTTGAGAATATTTGTAAAATAACAAGTGCATTTACCCTCTGATCCAGCAATCTCACTTCTGGAAACTTGTCCTATGGATTTACCTGCATACCTACAAAATGATACATTTATGAGGTTTTTTAATTGAAACATTGTTTATAAGAGCAAAAGACTTGGAAACATCTGAAATGATCATTAATGAAGTAGTAGTTAAATCAAATATGGTACATCTATTCGATATAATATTAATACCATGCAGCTATAAAAAGAGAATGAGAAAGATCTCTGTACTAATAATGAGATATTTTAAGTGAAAAATGCCAAATTTCAAACTACAGCATGTTGTATTCTACCTTTGTACAATGAAGGAGGAAATTACCAATATATTTTCTTGTTTTCTGTATGTATCGATTTATTTACTTAACAAACACATAGCTTGCACATTCCACATTTCATTTTTCAGGAACTCTTCTATGTATTGTGATGAATATTAACCCAATTAATACTCACTAAGACACTTTGATGTGGATATTGTTATCCTCATTTTTGCTGATGAAGAAATTGAAGCACAGAGGGGTTAAACAACACGATGGAAGTGCAAGGATGCATAAGAGCTAATATAAATGATAACTGGAGGAGGCAGGTTGGGGCACAGGTGGATAGATGGGGAGAGGGGAGGAAAAGTCCTCAATATATACCCTGTTATATATATGCTTGTTTTCAAACTCTGTGGATGAATTACTTACTCAAACAAAATGTATTTTTCAAAAAAGTATCAACATTTTTAGTTGTTTTCCGTGGAAAGTGTTCAGTTTGCCATATTGCTAAAAGAGGAAGGTGCAAAGAGTTGATTGCAAATCCCGTTTATTCCGGACTTCTCTTTCTGTCTCACCGACCAATAAAACAAAACAGAAACCCTTTCATTCAAATAAAATAGTTTTTTCTTTCCCATTTTAAATTTGAATATGATGATTACTTTTATGTCTGGAAGATGACTCAGGGGGGAAGCAAGAAGCAAAATTACTTTGTTTTTCTTTGGAAACTTTTTTTTTTTTGAGGAATTGAGAGATAGATAGGTGATTTGGTAATTTAACCACAAAACTTAAGGTTTTCTGGAATTGTGCTTGAAGCGGTATTTTCTTTCTACCTACACATGGAATTCGTAGTAAAGAGTGGCCCCATCCCACTGCTCCCGTGGCTCGCCTGCCACCCTTTGTTCTCCTATCCTGCTTTCATTTTCTGGATGGCATTTATCAATAACTGCCATCTGCATCATTTTTGTTGACATATTCATGGTCTGTCTCCCCTATTGAACTAATGAATAAAATGCTCAGTGAGGGCAAAAACATTATCTGGCTTCATAAAACTGTAGCCCAGTACATTGAAACACTATCTCAAACATGGTGTGCTTTCAGTAAATATTTATTAAAGTTATTAACAGGAAGTCCCAGTTTACATTCAAAGTGAGCAATTTTGTACATCATTTTCCATTTCTTTTATTTGTTCTCATCCAACCAGCAACCAGTCTTGGAATGCTGTGCACTCATTTTCATGACATGATAGAATTAGTTTCTCTAAAGGTGTTGCATTTCAAGGGGAAAGCAAAGAAAAAACAGCAATGTCTAAACTAAATCTAATGCAAAACACATTTATAAATTCAAGAATAAGTATATATCATTGTCTCTGATATTTGCTTTCAATTTTCTGCTGTGGTTCTTAATTGATTGCTTACTTTCATATGGTAGTGCTCAATATGTGAAGCGTATTCATGAATACCATTCTACAGGATTTGTTTTAAGTAAGACTTGACTTGATCTTTCTAACCTTATAGAAAATGAACTTCAGTCTAGCATTTGTTTCTATATTTCCATGTAATCATGAATGGTGAATGAATGTAAGTCAGAATTTTGTTTTTGTGTTTATTGGCTGTAGAATCCATTAGCAAAAACATTTCAGGAAAAAAAACACAAAACAGCAGCTGCCATTATTTTCTTTGAGGTGGACACTTTTATCTCTGCTTTATTGATAAAGGGACCGGGGATCAGGGAGGTTGAGTAAACTGTCCAAGGTCACACAGCCAGGCAATATTGGATTCAAACCCAGTTTTGGCTGACTCTAAAGATCATGCTCTTAATTGTGACTGAACTATTTCCTTTTTACTATTTAACTCTTCCTTTTAACGTTGGTTATTTTTTGTATCTTTGGCTTTTGCTGTAAGCTACTTAAAATTATTTTATTAAGTAGATTAGGCATAATACATACATACATATATACATACATAAAAATACCTCTCAAAGTTCTATGATTTTATTTGCATACTAATTGATTAATTAATAATTTTTAATAAATTATACATAATTGATGTGCACAGTATTTATAATAGTATTGCTGAAGCAAAACACTAACTGAAAAAACACTTTCACAATAAATTATGCCAAATAGATAACTTCTTGAAATGTTTTCCCTGCATTTCAAACCCTAAAGTTTTATTTCTTTCTCTCATCTTTAATTTTTTTAATTAAGAGGGTGAATAGTGGGCAAAAACATAAATTTCTCTAGTGATGATATTTCTTTTACTATTTTAAAATTATCCAAGAGTGCTTCTTGAGAATAAGAATATAGTCATGCATCATGTAACGACAGGAATATGTTCTGGAAAATGCATCGTTAGGTGATTTTGTTGTGCAAACATCATGGAGTGCACTTACACAAACCTAGATGGCATAGCCTTCTACACACCTAGGCTATACGGTATAGCCTATTGCTCCTAGGCTACAAACTTGCACGGCATGTTATTGCACTGAATACTGCAGGCAATTACAACACACAGTAAGTATTCGTGTTATCAAAACATAGAAAAGGTACAGTAAAAATATGGTATAAAAGATACAAAATGGTACGCCTGTATTGGACACTTACTATGAATGGAATTTGTAGGACTGGAAGTTGCTCTGACTGCATGTTGAGTGAATGTGAAGGCCTAGGATATTACTGTATACTACTGTAGACTTTATAAACACTGTACACTTAGGATACACGAAATTCATATTTTAAAAAGGAATTGTGCTACAATGTTACAACCACCATGACAATCATTAGGTGGCAGGATTTTCCAACTGTATTATAATCTCATGGCACCACCATCATATATGTGGTCCATCATTGAACAAAATGTCATTATACAGTGCATAACTGTATTGCATATCTCATCAGTTAACAAAAATCTTTTTATTATTTCTATGTCTGTACTGCTAAAACTCATCAAATGACATTTAAAACTTCAAATGGCGTGCAACTAGTCAGTAGTGAGGCTCTTTGAAAATGTTTCATTTTGAACTAATGAATAAAATGCTCACTTTTGAAGCAGAATGAATAAAGTTAAATGTCATTTTTGTTTTTAAGAAAACAAACACCTGCTTGATGATTTCTTATATCGTCAAGAGCTGAGGGTTTCATGTGGGGGAAACAAATTAGCCTTTTCAAGTTTCAGGAGATGCTATGGGGACTTTCTTCTAAGTAGACAAAAGTGACTAAGAGGAAAAATAAAAACTTTAAGAACTAGAAAGTCAAGTACAGAAAAATGTCTTTTCTCTGTTTTCAGATGCTTAATACACTAATGCTTCATTCACCCTTGTTTACTATAATACATAAGAGAATGCACCATCTTTGTTCTTTAAGTCCCCAAGCAAAAACAGATATTTGTGCCAGGAAGCATGGAGAAGAGGCAATGATGAAGGAGGGAGCATGATGTTCTAGAAAACAACATTCAACTTAGAGAATAAAAAGCTGCATTCTATTTCCAGCTCAGCTCTTAACTGGTTCTATAACTTGAAATAAGTGATCTAACTTCTTGAGGCTCAATTTCCCTATCTGCAAAATGGGTCTTATACCTGCCTTACATATATGACCAAATCATTGTGGGAATCAATTCAAATAAATTAACTACATGTGCAAAGGATAAAAGTGTAATATCAAAATAAGAGAAAATTCTTCCTTATATGGGTCATGGGGGTGACTAACATTTTAAGAAAGTTTAGGAAAATTTTTTTTTTTTTTGCTTTTCTTGCCATGGGAATAATTTAATAAATGACTCCAGTTACACAATCCATTTTTTGGAATCTTGAAATTACTGATTTGGTCTTATTACTGCAGGACAGTCAGAGTGAGCAATTGGTTTGGAATAATATTGTCAATTGAATTTCCTCCAGACACTGAGAGAAAGGGAGATTTTGAGTTGTTTATAATTTTAATTGATCAAATATTTGATCAAAAGGTACTTTAATGTCTCCAAAAGAGGTGAGGAATTTCAGTTAATGAATTTCCAAGGACTTAGATGAACTCAAAGAACTAGTTGTTAACATAGAGAGGGTCCTCTTTCTCTGTTATCCTATAAAAATATGTCATAGTTAACATATTAATTCTGATCTCCACTTCTTCTCCTACATCTTCCTTTTCTCCTCCTCCTTCTCCTCCTCTGTGACATCATCAAAATCCTTGGTTTTAATGTAGTATTTTGGCTCCTTTTCAGCACAGTAGGTGTAGCAACTGACTCCTCCCTTTTTAAACCTAAAAACGAGATGTTATTTTAACTACCTAAACCAGAATAAATCATAAACTCAATAAGGTCTTTTCTTAGTGGAAGCAACTGAATGGAGGAATTTACTATGTCACATAAGCAGAGAAATTTGTTACATTTTGTGAGATTTTGTAATAGATTTACATTTTAGATATGATTCCATTGTTTCCATTTAGGAATATCTGTTGAGTCAATGATCCAAGATTGTCCTAAAACCAGGATTCGCTAGTTTTTATATCTATAATTTATAGATAATCAACAACAACCACTCCAAAATCCTACATCATTTTATTTTCAAGTCATTTGCTTTTATATTTAACTCCTTATAAAGGAGTAATGTTAAAATACCTTTAATTTGCATACCACTAACCCACAAATTCCAACAAACATGCATTATTACTAGACTGCTTTTATTAGCAGGTTCCTGCTTTTTTTCTGAATTTGGATAGCTCATGGGAATGATTTTCACCTCATACCCTGAAACATTTCTGAAGCAGCCAGACATCTTATTTTGTGAGTATGCTTATCATAGAATGACAAAGGAAGTTTCTCTAAAATCCTCACAAATACCAAAACCATTTCTCAAAGCTCTTAAATTGAGAGATACAAGTTGGAGGTTTTGATTTCATGAGGGCGTAAGGAAGCCTCCCGGGAGTGTTGCATATTTTACTAGAACCAGGAGGAGAATGACTGGAAAATTCATCTCAACATTTTTTCATTTTGCCATCCTTGTCACAGCCCTGGCATCCCAGAGACACGTACACGTATTCTCATTAGCCAGACACTCCCTTGATTTAGCCATTCTGAGTAACTTAGAAGCAAGTGGGAAAAAAGGTCTGGTTAGTCTTTTTCTAATGAGCAATGTAAATCCCCCTTCTGCGGCACAAAGATTTGCTTTTTCATCTTCTTTTTCCATGTATTTTAATAAAGTGAATAGAACATGTGCCTTTTTGTAAGATAACAGGTACACACACACACACACACACACACACACACACACACCCCTATGTTGCTCTGGGAAGGATTGCAGTTTTCATGTAAAATAACTGCATGTTTCACCTTGTTCTCCAGGGCTCCAAATTGCCAATCTTGTGATGCGCTGTCACAACTTATGCGTGACTGACTGGTTACAGAGCCTGCTGATCTATATGGAGAGGTGAGAATTTGTCACTGTGCATAAGCAGAAAGATCAGTCAGATACAGTGATAGATCTGTTCTTTGCCTGGATTCGTCTGCTGCTATATTAGGGTAGCTCGGCAGCTGCCAAATCCAATTGTGAGCCTGGTTTTGTGGTTGAGAAAACAGAAAAAGGAAAAATGATGTCCTGACATAGCCACTTTGGGGTACGGTAGCTGCAGAGTGAAAATATTATTGTAATCATTATGTCAAAATATTCTCTGACTCTGTATCCACCATGGAGGGTGCAGCAGCTACTTCAGCATCTTTTCTCAGTCACCGCAGAGAGAATTTATATATTGTGGCTTTGGGGTTCAAGCTGGCATCTGGGGTGTAAGTGGGTGGACAGGCTCACACAGAACTCAGTATGACTTTTTCCAGGCCTGCTAATTAGAATTAGCATCTGTAATTAAAAATGAAGCCATCACTCCGGTGCCAGGGGCAAAATAGGGTCAAATGACCCTTAAATAAGCTGCAATGGTGTTCTATGAAAATATTACAGATTTTGCAAAACTCATTAATGAAGCTAAAGACAATGTGCTCGTTAGATTGGAGGGAATAAAATGCGCACAGTGGCTTATCGCTTTTGTGTTCATCCGCTCGGCTGTGTTCATTACCATTCATGTGGATTCAAAAGGGGAAAAAAGAAATAAGATCAAAGAAATAATATCAGGCCATTATCAATCACATTTAACTAGTGCCCTTTAACAACCAACCTCCATTCACTACTCTGTATCTGAGAGAAACTTCTTTCTCAGAACCCTCTTGGCTCCCTCAGGGAGTGCTAAAAGGCATTTTATTTATTCTTTATCCCTGCATGAACCTGGCCATTTTAATAGAAAACACAGGAAAAAGATACTTAAAAAACAGAAGAAGGAAGTTCCATTAGAAAAGTTACATTTGGACTTTGTCTGTTGGAGAACACTCAGCAGTGATATGAATAATTTTGTCAACAGAACAGCTCTCCTGGTACCACAGAGGACATCCACTATTTGGATGGATTTTCTCCCTGGTACATGATTAAATAAATGCGTCGATGGTCCCGTGTCCTTCTTTAAGGGGCCCTAGATCAACCCCACTGGGCAAATTTTTTTTTCAAGACTGTCACCAACTTTTAACTTTTCAGTAAGAACACAAAATCGATATTCTTACAAAAGCCTGAAACTTTATCAGTAGTACATACTTTAAAAAAGATTGAAAACCATTTCTCTAGGTTCCTCCTAATTAAAGAATCATGACTCCTACAGCTCATGGATATCATAACAAAGCCAAACATGTGAGAAACTGGTGCCATTGTCTCTCTGGACTGATGCTCAGCCTGCAATCAATTTAAATAAACTTGACCAGGCCCATCCAGATTAAATCAATTTAAAAAAATGTGTGTGTGTGTAGATTAAAAACAACAACAACAACAACATAATAACCATTAGAGCTTGTTAACCCTTGCAGAACTACATTGTGATTAAAAACATACATGTCAAAGGAACTCTGCTTCCGTGTTACCGTCATTAGTATTATTTTAGGTTGGGGATGTTGCTGTCACTGCCGTTGTGAGTGATTTTTCTGGACATTGTACGTTTCAAAAACGCAGATCTCATCATATTCCAAGAATGGGAACAGCTGTGTGAGGGCTCCTGTACAACTATAAAGAAAAGTCCTGTAAAATTGTGCATAAATATCAGGAAAGCCCCAGGGAAAACATTTTGACACTCACTGGATCCTCTCAGAGGAAGGAATCTGCCGTTTTCCCTCATGGAGAAGTTCCACTTGTTAGATAATTCTGTACAATGAATTAGAAAGCCTTTGGGCAATGTTTGTGTGGAGCAAGGTAGCAAACACGAATGCCTAGAGAGGCCAAGCAGGTGGTGTGAGGAGAGAAGCAAGTCCATTGGGCGCCGGAAACACAGAGAGAGTGCTTGCCCATTAACAGCAGAGGCCACTTCCCAGCTCCAGTTACTGCTGCCTTGTGGGAATGGGGGCCCCGAATCTCCTGAATTTTTAAAAGAGAAACTGGAAATCTGGATTTTTGCAAAGTTCCCCAATTTTAAAATGAAGGCAACTTATTTAAAATGAGCCCAATAAAAACTATAGGATTCATCACACCGGCTGCCATTTTTAATTTACGGAGTATGTTACTACACAATCCACGTTTACTAAGGGTCCCCTGAACATAAAGCTCAATATTGATGCTCTGAAGGATATGCTGGACATGAAAGAAGACAAGAATTGTACTCCCAAAGAGTATGATGTGTGGTTGAACCAATTAAGAAAGTAGGTCTCCAACGGTACTGCAAATATACAGTATAGCATTGCGTTCTTCATCCTAATTAGCAATAATAAGGGTAACAGAATTTTTGAGGAATAGAGACCAGGAAGAGTGAATGGGAGTGGAAAGAGACAATAAAAACTAAGCTCAAGAATGGTGCTTTGGGGTTGGATATCATATCTGAACACTGAGAAAAAGAGGGGTAGGGTGGAGAATCTGTTAAATTTTAATGATCTTCACAGACATACACATCTAGGTAATGTGACCGCTGTTGAAATAGAATTGCATTCAGATTTGATCACTCCCCTTATTAGAGAAGAGCATAGGAAAGAATTATAGAAATATTATTTGGTTTTGATTCTTAGAAATTAATACTGACTTTAGAGGTCATAGATAGCTGATCAAGGATAGGTAGGCTTAAAACAAAATTTCTGATTGCAAACAATTCCACAGCATTATGTGTTATTTTATTTTTATTCACAGTGACAGTGTGTCAGCTTAGATAAAAAGAAACACTGAAGGTTTTTCATGGGCTTCAAACATCACATAGCATTAATTCTGATGAAAAATTTCCAAGACATGACTTTAAATGGCAATAATTTTGACACTGTGAATTTCAAGACTAGGAATTCAACACTCCTCCATATAAACTGAACCCCATTTGCAAGAAGACTTAACAGTCTTCATAAAAAATTCTCATGTAAGGTTTAACATGTTTACACTCAAAATTTACTAGGGAAGAGTGGAAACAGAAAAGCTATTTTGAGTTCATTTGTATTTATTTTTCTTTCAAAAGAAGATATAAAAAATGTAGGGCTTATTTTTTTCTCTTGTATATTAAAGGCAAATAACAATAAAACTTGATTGTCATTCTATTTAAAGAAGGCAATTATGCAACAGTTATATATACCTGACGCTCACATGTCTGAACCTAAGATGTCTGAGCCCTCTAAACTGATCTTGTAATAGAATTGCATTTCACAGGAGGATAAAAAGGCATAAAACCACAAGCTTGGTATTTCTGAAATGGGAAAGCCATACACTCAGGAAGGGAAATTCAGCTTCCTCAGAACTTCCAGATCTTCACTTTGTACTCAGGCATAATACATAGAAAACTGGCAGCTTTGGGCCCACTGTCGATTTGGTGGTGTGCATGGACTTATTCTAAAGGTGGAGTCTTGCACCCATTGGGGTGGATGCCTTTGAGGTTATGGCTGCCTCTGCGAAAACAAAAAGCTTGACGCTAGCATTTTACTTTGATCCATCATTATCGCTTTGGTACAATAATCAGTGAAATCCCAGTGTTTAGGTCATCGGTTTACATCTTTGAGAAGATGTGAAGCTCACTCATGCTGACTGATAACTCTTTCAAAGTACACTGCCTTCCTACTAAGTGTTCCTACGTTTTAGAGGTTGCTTCATGAGATCAATAGTGTTATTAAGGGGGTACTATATTGCAGGATAGTATCATATTTTATAAAACAACACAGAAAAATGAAGAGTTATAAAAAATTGATTTCTGGGATAAGAGTAACATTAATAAATGGGTATGATAAGAAGCAAAATGCCATTTAAAAATGTCTCAATTAGTTACTGGGAAATAAACAAAGCCACTTTTCAGCCAGTGAGGAAGGGTCAATATTCCTAATTCATACCTACAGAAAGGAATGATAATAAGGAAAATGAATGATTTCAGGCCACGAGTGTGATTTCAGATGTTTCTGTCTGTCTGTAGATGAATGCCTTTTGATTATCAGCACAAATGGCAGAGTTTGACAATTTCTCCTCTGCTTGTTCCATCATTCCAGGATCTACATGACAAAAAAGATCAAATTTCCTCTCCAGGTGGCCATGTAGCCCATTCTACTTGCAGAAAGCAAAGTGAGGTTTTCATAGCGGTGTCCATAACGTGGTCAGTGTCACCTGTAGAGATACTGGCTTCACTTTAATTCTCTGGGCTTCATTTGGCTTCCAATTGAGGCTATACCAAGTATGATAGTTTTGATTTTGCTAAACCTAAGGAAAATGTGTGGAAATTTCGGTTAACTCTCAAAAGGAGTGAAAAGAATCATGTTTTCTTCTCCAACCAATGAAATCTAATAGGTAATAAAATTTCACTTCTATTTGGAAAATATTTTGCTTGTGTGTGTGACCTTTCATCATACTTGGATTGGAATTTGGATTCATCTCAGAGACTTGTAGGGACAGAAAGAGAAGATTAATTTTCATGTAATAGGAAATGCTTACATATTCGGGGCGGGAGACAGAATATTTACACTACAGATTATCACCTGGGCATACCATCAATCTCATGCAGTTTTCTTTGACATAGCTCTGGAGTGTTGCTAAATTAATATACCACTTTAATAATAAATCCTCATCATTTAGGACAAAAATGAGGGAATCAGTTTTTATTTCTCTAGGTATCATACTTTTACACAAGATGTGTATTTTAATAAAAAATATTACAATATCCAACATTTATTTAGTGCTTGTTATATACTAGACACTGTTTAAAGTGCTTTTAAAATACTCTGTATTAGCTCTTTTAAACATATGTTTAAAAATAAACATAAATTTACTATTTATTAATAGTAAATTTTACTCTTTTAATTCTCACAAGTTGTCAAGCAAAGTACAATTATTATGCTCATTTTTTTTATTTCAGCATAATATGGGGGTACAGATGTTTAGGTTACGTGTGTTGCCCTTGCCCCCCCCCTCAGTCCAGGTTTCAAATATGTCCATCCTATTGCGTGGTGCGCATTGCACTCTTTGTGTACACATATACCCGTAAAGTCCTTTTTTAAACTTACATCTTTGTGTTTCCTACCTAACTAAATGTGTAATTAAATAGCCTACATTATACAGTCCATTAGAACCATCAAAATAAAGTAAAATTAATAATGTAATAAATTTTAACGAAGAGCCGGGATGCTTTTAACTAGTGTGAAATGATGATATATGCTAATTAAAAGATGGACGCCTTTTTCTAAGAGGTGTGGCAAAATTACTGCAGAATGTTGGATATCTCTTTTGTTTCATCTACCTGGAACTCCTATTTCTTCTAGGAACCACATCACTGGTTTTTATTCTTTTATTTTTACTAATTCTTCCCCTGACCAATCATATGAGTAGAATAATTTATGTTATTATAGATGATAGTACCCTGGATAGAGTTGAATGTTTTGGGGATTGGCACCTGAACCAAGCTGGAGCAATTAGAGACATTCTGAGATTCTTGAACTTGGAATTAGAGAAAGACTGTGTTAATGTCTCTGGTTGTAAAACTCTTGTGAAATAGAGCAAATGCCAGAGGCTGGGTTCTCTGTGCCAGGAAGGTGTCAATCAGAGAGGAAAAAGCCTAAAACAGAGAGAAAGAGACAGAGGTGAAATCAAAAGAAAGTCCCAACTGCTGTACTATGTATGGTGTTCTGAAATTACATGAACCTTCCAAAACACTTCTCTTTCATGTTTTTGTAGTTGGCTTTGAGTTGAATTTTTTCCACTTTGCTCCAGAAAGTCAATGACTTATGTGCAAAAGTACGGAGTCAAAACAGTAGAAAAGGTGGAAATGCTGTAAAGCAAATTTCTGAGCATTTAAGCGTGTTTTCCTTTCTATTTCCAGACAGCAAAATGTTTGTTGTTTTATCGAAAAATGATTATGATCTATAAGTAGCATTTAAGGACAAAATAGGAAAATCGTCTTATCAAATTGTTCTGAGGAGTAGAGGGCCATGATTTTTCATTTTATCTATAAATTTACTTTTTCCAAAGAAAAATTTTATTTCTGCCTGTTCTAAATTACGTTTGTATATTCTTTCAAAGTTATTAAAAAATAAAATCACTTGTAAATTTTACTAGGCATCTTTATTTAAAATAGCAAAGTTGCATGAAACAAAGTATTAAATATTATTTGCTTTATTGTTTTTGTGTTTCATTTATGGTTCTTTTTTTTAAATTAAATTTGATCAATATTTATTTATCTAATTTTTTTAAGCACTTCTTGGTAAGTCTCTGATTAATTAACATGGAATACTCAGGAACACTTTGCAAATCACTTGTGCTTACTGACCTTTTTTAATATGCCACTAGGGAACTGCCAAAGTGCCAGCATAGTTTCTGGAATCAGAGTCCCTTTAAATTCTAGTTTTGTCAGTGTTAAATTCTACCTTCATTAGTTCATAATTTCCCTGTGATATATTTTTCTTATCTATAGTTTGAGGATAATGTTAGTACCTAAGGCATAGGGTTGATGTGAGGATTAAATGAACTAATGAACATATGAAGTACTTTGCATTGGGCCTAACGCATTGCAAGAACTCAATATATTAACTGTTTTTGCATTTTATTAGCTCTTACAACATGATAAATAATAATTTAATTGAAACACATTCACTGAATTATGATGAAATACAAAGGACAAAGAGGGATATCTTTGGGAAAGGCACTTCAAGTAGATGGATAGCAAATTTTTCCATTTGTTTAAGGCAAAAATGAACTACTGATGTAAAACTAGTAAGAGACCTTAGGCAGATTCTTTTTGGCTTCATTAGTACTGTTGCCTTTCACTCCCATTTAACTGACAGTATTTTCTAATCCAATTGAAAACACTCACTACAAGATATAAGGCCTTACTGAAAGCCAGTGGCATTAAGAAAGGGTATATTCACCTCACTTTATATGTTAAGGTTGAGGCAAGATTATAGGGTGATTCTGCTGGACTACTCTATCCATTTAATACGTTCACTCATATGAAAGAAGTTTTCCAAAATGTTGCTTGAGAAAATGTTGTTACTGCTGACAGAGTGGAATACCACTAGTTTGGAAAGTTTCACAAAGGCTCTCTATTTCTCAGTTTGAGTTCTAGCTTATGCCTATTACTGGATGCAGTTTTCTTTTATTACAACCAGCTAATGCATCTGGCCATTCTTTCAAAAAAACAAAAATGGAAATCTAGTACCAAACAGAAATAAACATAATATAGAGTTATTAAATATAAATAGAAAGCAAGATCACTTTTATCACTCCCCAAACCAATTTTTGCAACAATGTAAAATTGCTATGATTTTTTCAAAAGTGAACATTGACATTATAATAAAACTCTTAGGTATAATATGTAGACAATGGTGTTGTACTTCTACAAATTGGGTTTAAATTTGGGAATATTTTTCATAAGAGAGACATAATATAGAATTGGAGAATGAATGTCAGAAGCTATCAAAGGCCATATAATCAATTTTTTTATTTTCAAGCACTTTAATCAGTAAAATTTAAAATTTCACTAAGAAGAAACAAATTTGTTATTTAACAGCCACAGGTAAATAAATCTTTGGACTAAGGACAAAGCTATAGTCAGTGAAAGATCATAAAGAGCTTCTAAAATTGTTATGACAAGGATTAAAAGTAGCAAAAAATTTAACTCAAGAAATTATAATGTAAATAAAGAAAAAATAGGGAAACAATATTAAATAAAGAAAATTAAAGTATAAATTAATTGTCTATCATAAGAAACAGAACCAATGCTTTGAAGCCTTACTAACTTTCTGTAAAGGTTAGGCACAAAAAGAAACAAACCTCGCTGTTAAAGATTAGAATAAACTATAATCTGTCATGAGTTTAGACTTTAATAAATAAAAAACAAATTAAAAAATTAGAATAAAATATCCTAAATAAAATATTAGCAATTGAAATGGAAAAATATTTTAAAAGACTTATGAAGGGGTGTAATTTACATTGAAAACTAAGGAGTGGGGAAAGGGATACAAATCTACCTATCAGATACAATGTACACTATTCTGGTGACGGGTGATGGCCCTAAAAGCCCTGACTTCAGCACTTTACAATTCATCTATGTAACAAAAAACACTTGTACTCACTAAACCTATTGGAAAAAGAAAGACTAATAACCATTACTAGATGGCATTCGTTCAAGGAATACAAACGTACATTAACATAAAAAATCCAAGGCCATATTTAAATACATTAATTATTTAAAAATAAACATCTGTATGATTATCTCAACAGTTGCTAAAAAGTAATTTTTTAATAGTTAGAATTTATTGAACACACCATAGAGAACTTTTCAAAAACATTTATGGCTACATAATAGTTGTATATTTTTATGTGGTATATACGATATTTTGATACAATCATAAACGTGTAATGATCAAATCATGGTGATTGGGATATCCATTGCCTTGAACATTTATCATTTCTTTGTGTTGGAAACATTCCAAATCCACTCCTCTAGTTATTTTGAAATATATAATAAATTATTATTAACTACAGTCACCCTGTTGTACTACCAAACACTAGGTCTTATTATTATTTCTATGTAACTATATGGGTACAAAAATACAGCTAAATAGTAATTTGATCAAATTTAACAGTAATTATGATTTTTAAAATGTGATAAAAACTAATAATAGACCTGAACTTACTTACTGGATGAAAACCTGGTCTAATTGCTATGACTATATTCAGTCTTGTGTATCTCTCTTCATTTGAATAGTCATACTGTTGGTGCACAGATATTAATGCAGATAATTAGATGCTGTCTCGGGCCCCACTGGAGTTGTATATGGACTGTATTAATTTTCTAAGATATGAACATTTCCAAATTCCGAAACACATCTTGACCGAGGGATTTTTGGTTAAGAGGTCTTAGTCTTATGGTAATGATGAGTTTTAAAAAATGTGTATTGCATCATAGTATACATTAAAAAGAAAAAGGAAAAGCAACAAATGTTCACCTAATTAATACACCCTTGTAAATATCATCCAGGAAAGGATATAAATCATGTCTAGCATTTGAAAAGACCTTGTGTTTCCCCCAAACGCTACCTTTGCCCAATGCTAACCTAGGTTAGTATAATTTATAAATGAAAACATACAGCATGTAATGCATGTTTATTTTGCTCAATATGAAGTTTGTGAAATTCATGATTTTTGTTGTGTGTAGCTATATTTCATTCATTCTCTTTGTTGAATAGTATAGCATTGTATGAAAATGGATGGATATTTGCTTTGTTGCCAGTTTGAGACTGGTGGATTTAATTTTATTTTTTCTTTTATACATATTTCTTGATTTTTCAAAATAAGTATGTTATTCTTTGGTAATAAATAAAAAGTTTTAGGTTATATTATTGACCTCATGGCAGATACTTTTGTGTAAAAAGAGCACGGTGTCGATCTTCCCCAGGAAATGTAAGACACACTTAATACCAGAACAAAGGCTCATCTGTGATCAATCAGGATGAAAAACATGACATATACAGAAAAATGGATACACATTGACTAAAAAAATGTTGCTAGCCTTCTTGTTTGGTTGTAGCTGAGGAGACTAAAGGAATAAGGGAAAATTGATTTGGTCTAATCCTCTAATTATTCTATAGTTGCTGATAAAAATAATATTAGTATTTTGATTTCTGTCTGTCAAGGACATATTCCATATCTTTTACTGTAGTTCTTTTCATCCTCATTTCTTCCCCTTTCCTACCATTATAGATTAATTCTTGTATACGGCAATATTTATGACAGAGCATGTCCTGTTGGCTCCATCCATGGCTCTCTGTTTCCTCCTTTGTGGCAGTGGTCTTTGCTACTAATATCTCTGGGAAGAAACTGAAAGTCTAAAACCCATCTCCTGATGGGCAAGGCAGACAGGAAAGAGGCCAAGCAGATACTGGGTGAGGGAAAAAGGATTTACCCCTTTCTCTGGATTCCACATGTATACATGATCAACTGTCAGACAGAGAGATAGATAATAGACTGAATATTCTAGTCCTTCAAAAGCTAATGGAGAGGTGAGAGGTGTGGATCCAGATTCAGTCTCCTACATGTGGCTATCCAGTTTTCCCAGCACCATTTGTTGAATAAAGATTCTTTTCCCCAGTGTATGTTTTTGTCTGGTTTGTCAAAGATTAGATGGCTATATGTGGACGGTTTTATATCTGGGTTCTCAGTTCTGTTCCACTGGTCAATGGCTCTGTTTTTGTGCCAGTACCAAGCT
>CAUYSK010051344.1:0-30615 GCA_963575035.1 Avahi laniger | reverse complement strand
GTACATGTAAACTCATTGCCATGGTGTTCAAGGCCTTCACAATCAGGCCCCACCCTTCCTGCCCACCTTTTCTGGAGCTTCCTAACCACGCAGCTCTCACTGGGGCCATGGAAGACCACTGCAGCTCTCCATGAACTTTCTCACCTCCACTTCTATCTTTAGAATGTTTTTTCTTCCCACGTTGCTCTATGATCCCCTTTTCTGGCCTGTAAAAACCCCGTTCTTTCTGCCATTTTCCCTTCAAATGATCTTCATTCTATGAAGCTGCCCTAGGCGCTACTCTCCTGGCCCAACTGCCATCAGGAAGGATTTGTCCTTCACCCATACTCCCACAGCACTTTGTTTACATTAGGCACCAAATCCCACTCTGCCTGGCCAGCCCCTTACTTGTGAAGGAGCCTGTCTTTCTCCACTTCGAGGTGATGTTCTTGAAGGCAGAGCTGGCAATTGAATGATTTTGGATGTTCTGATTTCCAAAATATTACCTTGCATCTACCAGGTGCTGAATTAGTATTCATAGACTAAAGACTTCATCTAATTCCATTGAAAAAAACAATCAGTGGCTCCATTCTACCTGTGCAGCAAAGCTCCACAGATAACAATATGGATCACTTTAACCAATGTATTATGCTACATCTGTTTGGCACTTTATAATTCCCAAATGCAACGACAGAATATAAAAAAGAAAGAAACACTGAAATGTCAGTGCCCTGAAGGCAGAGCTTTGAGGATGCTGAAAGCCACTTGGGGATGTCTTCCGTTGTCTTTCAGCAAGAACAGTAACAGTAGGCTTTGGTAAAGAAGAGAAAAGCTAAAACATCTCTAATTTTTCCATTCCTAAAGCTTCTCTTGCTTGGCAGTAGCTCTAGATGGGAAGGCCTTTGGGACATCTCTCTCCACGGCTGCCAGGTAGCTGCTTTTGCCGTGTATGATGTGGCTCTTCCTGTCAGACTCCCTCCGCCCCCTCCGCCTGACTGGTTACATAAGGATGAATTGACATTACATGTAAAAACAGCAGAGGTTATTTGTGGGACTGAGGTGGTTTAATAAGTGAGCACATTCGGCCCATTCCCTTTAGGGAAACAAAAAATCAATAAAGATATTGACAAGGGGAATTGATGTTATCTTTGTAGACATTCATAAAGCATTGCTAAAAACAATCCCCACAATAACATTTGCCTTTTCATTCTCTGCCTTGAGTACTCTCGTCTGACCATGACTGCTTAACGTTCTCGTCCAGTCTCTACAGCTGAATGCAATAACGACAGTAGATTCACAGGAGTAAACGAAGGAGACAGCAAGGAGATAAAATCTTTGCTCTTCTGTGCACAGTGTTTTGAGTTTAAGCGTTCCACTGAACTGCTCAAGCAACAGCTAGGGGGAGCCCGAACACAGTTGAATGTTCTCTGACAAGCTCAATTCATTTAAATTTTCTGTCGTACAGCTTCAAGGGTGTCTTTTGACAGTATCCTCTTTCATTGGCCCAGGGAAGAGGCTAGTTGTCACTGATTGGAGGATGGAAAGTAGACACAGAGGAATATCTCAGACACATTATGGGGGTTTATGTGGTATTTGTGTCTGTCTATGGGATGAAACCTGTTTCCTATAGTTGTATTAATACATATCCACAGCAAGAGTAACTGGAAAAATCATCTGATGGCTAGAAAAATTAGAAAATTTAAGATAAGAATACTTTTCAATTGGTTTGTTTTCTCTACCTAGCCCGCTTCTTATATTTTTATTTAATGGCTTCAGTGATAGTATTTCTTTTTCAATTTGGGATTGTAACTGCTCTCATACTAAGAAATTGTGTGTGCATGTGTGTGTGTGTGTGTGTGTGTGTGTGCACGCGTGTGTTTTCTTTTGGCTTTCAAATGCAATATTTAGATAAGAATGAGTTTATAACATGTAAATGAATAACCATAACCCTAAAATAAGCAGGCTAGAGTCAGTTTCTAATTTACTAACAGGAAGTTTGCACATTGGTTGCTTGGAATTTTAGCCACTCTCTTAGAAATAAGAAATGATGTGTCTAATTTTCCCAAGCAAATAATAAAAATTTCCATAATACGCAATATGCTTGACCCAAACTTGAGAAGCAAAAGAGTATAGTGGAGTCACTTTACTAACTGAGTGAACTCAGCAAGCTATTAACTTGACTGACTATAGTTCCTTACTTTAAAGTGTAGATAATCATACCTACTTCTTTGGGTTATTTTGAGACTTAAATGAAAAAGTGGTTCTAATCTGCTTAGCACATTGCTTGTGACACATTTATGCCTGATATTTTTAACTACCCAGGGTCTGATATAGTGCTTGAGGTAAAATAAGTACTCAAAACACATTCATTGAAAATATGAATGAATGAATGAAGGGAATTCCACAGTCAATAATGTCTTCATGGAAAATATCCAGAATCACATTTTCTTGACTGCCTTCTCCCATCCCCTTCTTTTGCCAACTCGAGTGAAAGATTTCTTTCCCTTGTTTACTCCTTGATAGAAGTGAGGACATCTGCAGTTCTACTCTACTTAGGCAGCTCCAAGACCCAGCAGAGATGAGGGCTGTGGGCAGAAATGAGAGGGGTGAGTATCACTGGAGGTGGAGGGATGTCAATGGTTAAGGTTCAGGGTAGAATAAGGAATATAACTACTAGTTTTGAGTACCCCAAATTATAGAGGAAGAAAAGAGTCTCAGGTTAGGGATATAGGGATAACAGCCTTGAAAGGAAGTAAATATCTCTGCGAAGGACTTCAGGAGGATATAAGGGGAGCAAAGCATTTGCGTAGTAAGAAAAAGCAGGAGTTCTGGGAAAGGACTGATGACGTGGGTCAGGGGAGGGGGGATATGCGAGATGGATCTGCAGTGATGCAGGGGCAGCAACAGGATAAAATACGTCAATGAAGCCAGCTGGGGGTAAGAAAAAAGAGCAGAGGAAGAAAACGTGGTAAAGCCTAGGAAATGTTCAATTTTATGAGCAGGATGAAGAGTAAGGCAGAAACTAGAGACTGGCCATGTTTGCACAGGTGGTCCAGGTGGGGTCTCAGCCCGTGGGCAGGCAGGAGACAGTGGCAACTATTCAGGCAGAAGTTAAAAAAGTACCAGGTCATGGACAAAGCTGGGAATAGTCTGCAGTCCAGGGGGATGGGGGGAGCCTGCGGGCTCAAGGTCACACATGGCCCTTCACATCCCCAAGTGTGATACCTCGACCAAATCTGGATTCAGTCAAAAGGCCGCACTCAAAGATCCAAAGGCCACATGTGGTCCCAAAACCACAGGTTCCATGAGCAATTGGCAGAGCAGGGGAAAGCAAAATCCTAGTTGGAGGATGGCACCACCAACAAGATAAGTGAGACAGGCCACTCAGCCACTAACTGGAACAAAATCTAGTTTTCAACCAGAAAATCCTTCCCAGTCCCATCCACCTCACTCCCTCTTTCAGGCCTTGATGATCAGACCCACTATTTCTGGCCTGGTTTTGAAACTAGAAGGGTCCTTCACCATTGTTGCTGTACTAGGGGAAGTATCTAAGTGCAGGTTTAGTGTCACTTTGGGGAATCATATTATCCCTCAGTCCTGTGAGTAAGGCTTCCCTGGAATCTTTTTTTTCCCTTTGTCTTCTTCCAGAGATCCATATTCCTCTGGAGAAGGAACTAGATTTCAGCACGAAGCCTGTTCCTGGCCTCGGTGGCCCCCAGTGTCGACCTTTGTGAAAAGGCAAGGTGGCCCTGTGGCTGGACCCACCTACTGCAGAGGCAAAGGACTCCCCTAAGTAGGGTTATTTGCTCAGTGACGAGTTCCCACTTAAGTAAGAGTTTTGCATTTCTGAGCATCTTAATTGCACATCTAATAATTTAACAGAATGTACAGAAAAATGTTACTAGAATTTCTGCACTTAAAATTGTAGAATATAATTGGAAATTCTTTGTTTAATACAAAGAAAAGCTTTTCTGGATCTATCTCATATGTATTTGTAAGTAAGTGAAGCCTGTTTCATTTTGAGTTTGTGGCATTTCATGTTTTCTTAAAAGCAGTATGTGTTCTGGTGCCCAGAACAGTACCTGCATGAAGGAGGTGATGGATATCCATACTTTATGTATGATGTGTAGCTCAATTTGCCAACTTGAAACAAAATAGCAGCAAATAAAGTTTACAAACTTGTTCATTGTTTATGATTTTAAAAGAGCTGAGTGAAAATTACTGAGATATGTGAATTCTCCAAGGGAGGTTACTAGCTCCAGAATTACATGCCTAAATAATGTGTCCTTTAGTAGTCTGAAGCTTTTTTAGAGATACAGAAATATTCAGTTCACTGAACACCTCACCATGTTTCGAATTTTTATTTATAAAATGAAAACTACTATTTAAATTCGCAGAGATGCTGAGCAAACTAATGAAATGACAAGGACAGAAAAAAAACATGCTTACATGACTATATGTGTATGAGTGATTACATATATTTAATATATATAATTAACTTACGGATCTTTCTTTGACTTATCAGAGATATAAAATGGAATGGGACTAACTAAACTAGGTTTTAGTTTGACAGCTCACTGGCTGCGTGAACTTGGCAAAGTCACTAAGCCTTTCTGAATCTCAGATTCCATGCAGCTCTGATGTGAAAATTTACGTGAAAATACTATGTAAACAGGAAAGCATTTTATGAATGTGTGTTTTGCAGGACCTAAATGGATGCAGGAGTGTAATACATACAGTTTAAAAACATTAAACCACAGGGGAATTTCTTTGTGGTATGCAAATGCCTAAATTTAGGTTCCAAAGATTAGAATACAGAGGTATTCAAAGTAAATAGCATAGGGCCTTATGTAATAAATAAGAACATAGATTATATATATTAAAAAAAATGTTAAGTATTTCCTCCTTTCACCCAAAGAACAAGCAAGGGCATAAATACTTTTAACCGTAAAAGGGAAAAAAGAGATTAGAAAGAAAAGGCTATCAATAATGCATATTATGAACATACTCTTATATTAATACATTTCCTAGAGACATCAGACCATGCTAAAGCTGGAGCAGGCACATGAATGATATGGAGTGGAGACACCAGTGCTTTGCTTTTCATTTCCTTCCTTTAATAGTGTTGCCGGACTCTGACTATGTCATGCATCCAATACCTTTCCGTAATCTGCTACCATCTCTTTCTTATCTTTACTCCTTCCTTTGACATATCCTTTCCCTTTAGCACTAACTCTTTCTACGATCATTACGGAGGAATAAAGCTTATGACTGGTATACTCACATGAAGAGGTCATATAACTTC
The DNA here is from genome assembly GCA_963575035.1 of Avahi laniger. NCBI lineage: Eukaryota > Metazoa > Chordata > Mammalia > Primates > Indriidae > Avahi > Avahi laniger. The sequence goes on along the minus strand of CAUYSK010051344.1, from coordinate 25,331 downwards.
TGGAGTAATATACCCATTATGTGGGTATATTACACACGTGGAGTTGCTCCAAGAATGCTAATAATCCTCAGAGACTTGAAGAAGATAAGAGCTTTGCTCAAGGTGACACAGCTGGTGATAGCACTAGGAATGAAATTCAGACCTGATTGGCTTTAGTGAACTACGTGTTCTTTCCCAAAAAGCTGAATCGAAGAATGCTAGGGGAATGAGGTTTGAAGTCTGGCAGGAAGATGTAAAGGGGACAACCAAGGAAGTGTTAGGTGGCAGCAACTCCTTTCTCCACTTTAATTGTGTTTCTGGGATGGGAGGTCAGGCAACCACAAGGACGATGGCAGCCTAGCAAAAGAACTCATTAGGCTGATGGACAACGCTATTGAGAAAAGGAAAAGAGCTTCTCTGTGGAAGGAGAAGTCAATATCAAAAGTTTGCTTCTGACTAGACCAAGTCAGATCTGCAACTGGAATCAGGGTGGAAGGAATAAGCCCCAACGCCCACCTTCAAAGGATGCGGCAGGCATACCATTGGTCCAAATAGTGGCACTGACCTCAAGGCTAGTTTTTTATTCACATCACCTTGCTGCACTCAGGAAACCTTTTTATCATTCCTGAGTATGTTCTTCTGACATTTACATAAAGAGCCATAATCCTGGTCACTTTTAGAGGATGCTGTTGCAAGTCACCTCCTACCTTTTTATCATGGATGTCCTATCTGCAGACATCTTTCTCCCTTCTTTATTTCTTTCCTTCTCCCCTCCTCTTTCCTTTCTTCTTTCCTTCATTTCTTGTTTCCTTTCTTTCTTCCTCCCTGGCTTCCTCCTTCCCTTATTTTCTTTCTTTCTCAAATACTTATTAAGCCTCTTCTTTAGGCACTGTGGTAGGCATTGGTGAAGAGATTCTGCTAGGCCTATAGCTCCCACGGGCCTCTTATCTCCACTGCTCTCCTGTATTATTCTTTCACATATGATTTTAAAATTAATTTTTCTGGCCAAATGCTGGAATTAGGTTCTTTCTTCTCATTGTCATTGGAAAGGACACCCATATATTATTTTAAATGCAAGCTTTTTCCACATGTCAAACAAATATTTGTATGTAATAAAAGTTTTGACCTTAACCCAGACATGAATCATTAAGGAATTTAAAGATATATTTCATTCATTTTATCACTTCCCTGAAATTTTAAATAACATTTTTGTTTCCAGGTGTGTAGATACATTTTTTTCCTGAAAATAGATCCCTAGTTTACAACAGATTTTCATTGGGATCTATAACCTAAAAATAGTAAAGAACCTCTGAGTTATTTGATGTAATGGTGATAAAACTGATAAAGTTTTTCCTGGTATAGGCATTAACATTAATGCTCTTTCTCATACATCATTTGATTTCCTGATGATTGCAATTGTGTTGGACACAAATGAAGACTATTATCACTGAATATATCTTGATGGCACATTTTAAAGTTTGGCCTGTCTCAACATGACATAAGAAGAATTTGGATTACTCAGAGGAAGGGACTGGTGTAAGATTTAATTTGTGATGTATAGTTCACTTAAAAATAACATGGTATAAACCATATTCAGGGTAAAGTATTCTGATGCATTCACACAGCATTAAAGCACATTTTGATGGGCTTTCTAGGTTGAAAAAAAGTGTTTCAAAGGAACAAAAATTAGCAATCATTTCATCCAGCTTTGCTTACTATAGCCCCACGTATGTGATTAACAGGGGAACTGGACTCATGCACATTGATGTCTAACTTAGAGTTGATCATGCTATACATAGTAATAGTTTAGTGATATCCTTTGGTATAATGCACCCAAATAATTCTTTCTATGTTTATTCACGGAGGCAGGAAATTCATAGGCTATTCTTGTCTTGTCAATGTAGTGAGGGGATAAAAAGCCACCAGCGCTTACAATCTGGGAGAAATAGCTGACCCCAACATCAAAGGAAACTCTGGGGATCCAATTTTCTTCAGGAGTCTGAGATCCACTTGGGCCTGCAGCCTCTTCACCCCTTTACCGTAGGGAGGTCAGACCTGCTCACCCCCCTCAAAAAAGAAAAAAGCAGAAAGGGGAATTAAAAGCTCTATGTTCTTAAAGTTCTGTAAATAAAATTTGAACTCTTCATCAAATAATTTTTACATTTGAAGGGAGTTTCAGGGGGAAATACTAGGTTAATGATCCTAGAAACTAGATTTCAATGTGAAATAGGCATTGGAATAGCCTCGTTATATTAGTGGCATATTGAGGGAAGAAATTGAAAATAGCTTATTATAGAGAAAAACCCTGCACATTAGTCAATTTATTCATTAATTCACTCGACAAAAATTTATGTGGTCTACTCCAAAATATGTATTCAAGTGAAATGAAAACCAATGTTCATACAAAAACCTTTACCCTGATGCTTACAGTCACTTAACTTATAACTGTCCCAAACTGGAAAGACCTCCAAATGTCCTTTACTGAGGAGTGGATAAATACATTGTAGTACATCTGTACAATGGGATATTACTCAGTAATAAAAATGAAAAAAGTACTGATACATTCTACAACATGGGTGCATCTCAAAGGTATTATGCTAATTGAAGAAGCCAGACTCAAAGGTCACATACTGTATTATTCTATTTATATAACATCTTGGCAAAGGCAAACTATAGGGACAGAGAACAGATTAGTAATTGTCAGAGGTAAAGGGTGGGGAGGGCTTAACTGCAAAAGGTTAGAACAAGTATATGTATGTGTGCGTATGGGGTGATAGAACTACTCTGTATTTTGATCCTAGTGGAATTATACTACTCTGCATCTATCAAAATGCATTGAACTGTATACCGAAACAGTGAATTTTATTGCATACATATTAAAAAATAAATTTGAAAAAAGGTGGCAGTAAAATATTCTAAGTTCAAAAGCAATTTTATTTGGTATTTTTTATTTCTTAGACTCTCTGAGAAGTTCAGAGATGAAAAAGCAAACAAAATGTAAGCAAAATACCATAATCTTTTTTCCTCGACCTTAAATGTCACTATCTAATGAACAAGACAAACTTGTAAGGAAAAATATAAAAAGCTTTAGTAATTATACTAAAGGTATGCACAATCTGAAGTGTGAGGAAGACCGATTATTACTGGATAGATTTTCCCTTCCTGATGGCTTTTGCCTGAGAAGCATTATCATAGTTGTAGCTTTGCTACTAAAACAACACTGGCTCCCCCAGAGCAAAGACAGCTTCCCCCTGGGGTTCCCAGGCTGCGCCTGGTGGCTCTCCCTCCTGAGGGACAGTGTGAGGCTGAGGGGCACTATATCCCCTCCCAGCTCTTTTACGCACCATCTAAACTACTGTTATCCAGCAAAATGGTCCATGTCCCTCCTCCTCTCTCTTCTCTAAGGTCTAGTGATCCCACAATGGACAGCACATTCTCCTCCACAGAGATCATGGTTTATGGGGTGTCAGAGGGATATCAGGTGAAGTGACAACTTCTGGGGCCCACAGAAGGGGCAAAGCTTATTTCTTCATCTATGATGGATATACAGAGTTTATAGTTTTAAAAAGTACCTAAACTGCACTTCTCGTGAGCTTCTCCCCCCTCCATTTTTCCCTCCCCTGGGAGCCAGCTGAGCAGCTCCCTCCCTCCCTTATCTCACCAACTACGGTAATGAGCTCCAGAGGGACCCCATACCTCCTTTGAAGTAACACGTTTCTCTGAATACGCTTTGAAATTTCTCTTCCTACATTATTTGTTTCTGGTTTGCTCTGACTGTCTCCTCGTAGGGGGGTCTGACAGCTGTTGGGGGGAGGGGAGGTCCAGCATGACAGCTCAGGCATGTGTAAATTGAACAACAACAAAAACACAAACAAAACAAAATAAGAAAGAAAGAAGAGGTGATGAGGGGGGAAGAAAAAGCCTTCGGAACCCACTGCCAGAGCAGGAATGTAAGCCCCTGGGCTGGAGCTGCTGAAGCATCTTGCAGGCTGCAGGCAGAGGATGACAGCCAAGGACATATGCAGCTGGGAGGCCTGAAAGCTGTCACAGAGAAAGTGGCCCGCTGGAGACAGGTTCTGGGGAGAGGAGAAACAAGCCCAGGAGAGGGGCACAGAGGCAGAGAGGGAGAGGGTCTCTGCTCACTACTTCACTCCTTGGGATTCTAAATGCACAAAAATCCTGTGTCTGAAATAGTTTAGGATCCCTGCACACCAAGCAGGAAGAATACGCAGTACATACACTTTAGTCTTTATACTTTCTACATGGAAAGACCTAAAAAAGCATTTTGGAAATTCAGGAGATGGAAAGATTAGATTTATCATTTAGGAAACATGAAGGAGGTTGTAAAATACAGGAAGAAGATTGGTTCAGACCGTTGATTTAGCTATCCAATGGCACTCAGGATGAAAGAATTAAATTTCAGTCTACAGAGAATGAATCAGCCACTATTTCCATTGACTAGTTTGCAACTTGACAGAGCAGTAGTGGGAATATAAAGAAAAGCAGATTGCACCGGCCCTTGCAACATGAAGAGGCCAATCCCCTACCCAGAAATCAAGTGTAGGATGAAAAACCAGACTGACAAAGTCAATTCAATGTTACTGGCCTTTATTTTCAGGAAAATACTTGTCTGAAGAGACCGTCAGATTTGGAAACGTGGACTAGAGGTCAAGGCCCCCCAGGGAAACTCGTGATGCTCTCGCAGAATAGTAGAAGGCAGACAGAGTTCAACGTTCCCAGTTGAAAGGACACTGGAAGCTTTCAGTACATTCTCATTTCTTTTTTTCTGGGTTCCTTCTTAACATTTGCTTGTGGTTTTGTAATCATACCTCAAACTCATATTTGAACATGAGCTCATCAGATTCTTTAACCCTTGCTCTACACACTTATTAAAATTGTATAATTATCCTTGACTCCTCTGACTTCTCTTTCTTGTGCTCCTGACCCAGTCAGTCTCCACATCTGTTTATTTTTCTTTTCCGAGATATTTTAGTGTAGTCCTTACTTTTGTTGCTGGGTGTCACTTCAAGTCTCTATCACCACCCCTCTAAATTCTGTCATCACCCTTTAAATATTCTCCCTGGCTCTCTTCTACCCTTCTTTCTCCTCTGTTTAGCTGGGGGAGTATTCTCATTCTCATTTGTGCGTTTTTGTCTCCTCCTCCTCCTCCTTTGAATATCTGTGTCTATGGACTTTTTTGCTATATCACCCCTTCTAGAGTGCAGCGGCATTTTTAGCTCACTACAGCCTCAAATTCCTGGGCTCAAGTGATCCGATCCTCTTGCTTCAGCCTCCTGAGCACCTGGGACTACTGGCACATGCCACCAAGCTCAGCTAAGTTTTCTATTTTTTGTAGGGACTAGGATCTTTTCTTGCTTAGGCTGGTCTCGAACTCCTGACCTTAAGCAATCGGCCTCAGACTCCTAGAGTGCTAGGATTACAGGCGTGAGCCACCACATCTGGTCCCATATCTATGGACTTTTTATTGGGCCACGGATCATAGATTACAGCTGAGAGTCTCTGGAGCCTCTTTCGGGTGGAGAACAGAGAACAAAAACACATTTTTTTTTCAGCCACATGGGATATAATATTCACAAAAGTTAAATTTGCACCAATTATAGAGAGGAAAGGCTCAATCAATTCCAGTGAATCAACATCAGACTATGTTGCCTACCCATATTGCAATAAAATTAGTAAAGCAATAATAAAAAACTGACAAAAATATTGCTTATGTCTTAAAACTACAGTACTTGCTATTAAATGACCCTTGGGCTGAAGTGGAAATTGTAAGAGACATAATGAGAGACTTAGAATTGAACTAGAGTGGTATCACTGCATATGGAAGGTTACAGGACACAACTAAAGCAAAACTCGAAGGAAAATGTATAATTTTGAGTACATTTATCAGAAAAAAATAAAAACATTGAAATAAAATGAGCCATGAATTCTCCCTGAGTCTTTGGGAAAAGAGGAACACACAAAATTGAAAAAAGGAGATAATTACTAAGAAAGTAGACAGAAATCAAGAAACAGAAGAAAAATATAGAAATGAATGTGGCTTAAATCTAAAGCTAGTTCTTTTAAGATGAGGTAGACAAACCTCTAAGATTAATTAAAGGATGGGGCACGGTGGCTCAGGCCTGTAATCCTAGCAATTTGAGATGCTGAAGTGGGAGGATTGCTTGAACACAGGAGCTCAAGACCAGCCTGAGCAAGAGCAAAACCTGAGACCCCATCTTTACTAAAATTAGAAAAAAACTAGCCAGGTGTGGTGGCAAGCACCTGTAGTCCCAGCTACTGGGGAGGCTGAGGCAGGAGGATCTCTGGAGCCCAGAGTTTGAGTTTGCTGTGAGCTAGGGTGATGTCATTGCAGTCTGCACTCTGGTCAAGGTGACAGAGCAAGACTCTGTTTCAAAAAAAAAATTGATTAAAGGAAAATGAAAATATTTTCAATTAAACAAAATACAGAATGAAAATTTAGACATAGACAAAAACAAAACAGCAATTACGAAAAATATGGGAATACTATATTCACTAATACACTTGAAAATACAGATGAAATATCTATATATAAATTACTGTGGCAGATTGTATTTTCCATAAATGTCCATATGTGCTTCCAGAATCTTGCTATTGTTCCACAGAAGTAAAGTCTATTTTCCCTGCCTTTGAACACGAACAGGTATGTGCCTGCTCTGACCAGTAGAGGGTGACTATCTGGAAAGCCATCACAATGCCCATTCTAGATCTATCTCTTGCTCTGGAAAAGCCACCATCATGTCGGAAGCCCAAACTAGCTAACAGGGAAGAGAGACATTGAGAGACCAGATGGAGAGGCCCACAAAGGAGAGCAACAGAGGCCTCAGCTGAAAGCTGGCATCTATAGTCAAATATGTGAATAAATGAGCCTTCGGCTGACTTCAAACCCTAATCATCAATTCTTCCAGCTAAGGAGCATCATGACTCAGGGACAAGCCATACTACTACAATCCTGTTGGATTCTTGATGCACATAATCTACAAGGATTAAAAAAAATGGTAGTTTTCACCACTAAATTTTGGGGCAATTGGGTACATAGCCTTAGTAATTGAAACAATTGCCAAACTTGGCACAAAAATGTTAGAAAATTGAGTTGATCAATCACCAATCAAAAACTTGAAATGGTAATTGGAGGCACTCTGCTACCTTTGAGCAAGTCCCAGAGCCAGAGTGCTTTATAGGAAATAAAAATTTGAAACAAAAGATAATTCCTGTCTTACACAAATTGTTCAAGGAACAGAAAAAAAAATCCTCTGATTCTAAAGATTCTAAAACTAGAAAAGGACAGTACAAAATATTATCTATTTCACATATGAGCATAGATGAGAAAATCCTAAATAATCATTATCTAACAAAATCTAAAAGACTTCCAAGAAAATAAATTTACCAAGCAATGCTTACTCTGAGAGCCAAAGGGTTGTTTAACATCAGAAAAATCTATCAACAGGCCAGGTGCGGTGGCCCACGCCTGTAATCCTAGCACTCTGGGAGGCCGAGGTGGGTGGATTGTTTGAGCTCAGGAGTTTGAGATCAGCCTGAGCAGGAGCGAGACCTTGTCTCAACTAAAAATAGGAAGAAATTGGCCAAACAACTATAAATATATAGAAAAAATTAGCTGGGCATGGTGGCACATGCCTGTAGTCCCAGCTACTCAGGAGGCTGAAGCAGGAGGATAGCTTAAGCCCAGGAGTTTGAGGTTGCTGTGAGCTAGGTTGATGCCACGGCACTCTAGCCCAGGCAACAAAGTGAGACTCTGTCTCAAAAAAATAAAAAAATAAAAATAAATAAAAAAAATTTTAAAAAAAAGAAAATCTCTCTAACATAAGGCACCCCATTAGTGTTCTAAAGGAAAAAAAAAAAGAGCCATATATTTTTCTCAATAAATATAGAAAAAAGACTTTTGATAAAGTTCAATGTATATTTGTGAGTATAAACAAAACCAAACAAACAACTAAGCCAAAAATCTCTTAAATATTTGGAGTTTTGCGGCGCTTCTAGAACTTTATAAAGATTATATACCAAATCTATAGTAAATATCCTACTGAAAGAAAAATCTTTGTATACATTCCCTTACAGATCTGGAAAAAAGACAAAGGTGCCCATTATTCCCAAGAAATGAGAGATACAAAGATTGAAAAAAAACTGGCACAAAACTATCACTGTTTGCAAATGATATAATTATTTATGTAGGAAATTCAACGTATTTTTCATATAAACTATTAGAACTCAAAATAAACTTCTGAAATACTGATGAGTAAAATCAACTTATACAAACCAATAGCATTTGTCTACATCAGCAATAGCCAACTTGAAGATACAATAGAAATTAAAGGTCATGTATAAAAAATATAAATGATACAAAGTATCTAGAAATCATCTTGATTAAAAATTACAAAATTTTCACAGAGAGAACTTTTAAACTCTCTTTTAAGTGATAAACATAGAGTTAAATAAATAGCGGTTGATACCTTGTTCATGGATTAGATACCTTAGCATTGTAAAGGTGTGCATTATCTATAGACTCCTTCAGAAATTAAATGTAATTCCCAATAAAAATATCAGCAGGATCAGCAAAATTGTTTTAAAGAAACTCAATATATTTATTAAAAATGCATACAAAAAATTAAAATCATAGATTATGAAATCCATTTTCAAAAAGTAGATCAAATAAAACTTGACAATAATTAAGATACATTATAAAGCTATTGTAATAAAAACAACATGAAACTGCCACAGAAATAAACAAATAGAGCATATGAGATAGAATAAACAGTACTATGTGTATACAGCAACTACAGATATGATAAAATACTAATACAAATCTATAAGGGAATAATTATGTAAAAGATATCTTGGGAGAAATAGGTTCATTATACAGAGAACAATAAAGTTGAACCCCCTATCTTATAATGTATACAAAGGTGAATTCCAAGCAGATTTAAAACCTACCTGGGGAAAGTAAAACAATAATGCTAATAGAAGAAGCTAAGGAGATACATTTGTTACTTTGACGGTGGGTATGCAATTTTTAAACAAGACTCAGAAAGCACAAACTATAAAGCAAATAATAATTGTGGGATCTAATTGACTACACTGAAAATTAAGTACTTACGTTCGCTGATTTATAAAGTTGAAAGATAACACACTTTGAGAGGATAGTTCTGACGTTTAAAATCTTAAAAAGATTAATCACAAGAACATGTAAGAAATTCCAGAAAATCAACTAGACAAAGGCAAGAAACTCAATAGAAAATGGGCAGAGAATTCAAAAATAAGTTCCACAAAATGAAATATACTTAGCAAGAATAGAATCACACAGGAAAATACAAATTAAAACTACATCAAGATATCAATTTATGTCCATTTGATTGGCAAAAATAAAAGTTGAATAATAATGAGTATTGACAAAAATATAAGGAAATGAAATGTTTACTGGTGGGAATGTATGATATGGTTCAGCAAAACTAAAGAGCAATCTGGCAGGATTTAGTACAATTATCCATGTTTTTAACCTAGGAAATTTCGATCCCACTACTGGATATATATTTTAGCACACAGTGTTCAAAATGAAGTACTTGTACTCTGAGGGTACACAAAAACTACTCAAGGAGGTAAGCAAGTAAAAATAGTTTTAAGTGAATCAATTTTCTGATCCTCAAACTTCTTATATTCTTAAATGCATTGGTTGGTTTTATTCTTTTCATTTTTATTTTTCATTTTATGAAAGAAGTGCAATAATGAAAGAAATAGTCCCTATCCAAAATCTTACTACTTTGGATATTGACCCTGGGTTCAAAAACCTGAATCCCTGATTCAAACAAATGTACAATGTGAAATCTGTAGGGTGATACGTGACAGTAAAAGCAGGAAATCTGGGTCAATGCTGGGATATTCTGAATTCAAATATACCAGAGAGTACAGCAAAGGAGTGAAGACATAGTTCTTTTTAGGGCCTCATTTCTTCCACCCTTGACTACTGACAAAGAATGCATGGGTTCTGAGGAAGAGTCCAGTGATACAGCAAAGCTAATAAGGTGATGCTAAGAAGGATGATGGTACATTGTTTCATCAAGGTAAATATAGTACACAAAGAAAAACTCTATGCCTTATCTACTTGTTTTAGAATTATATTATTCAAAACATGTAAGAAGCATGCTGGACAATTTTGATCTGTTATGGAAGGCTCCCTCTTCACTGTTCTGTTGTGAGACAGGCCCAGGTGAATACCTGCACTTTCGTTTGTCCTTCTGTGCCTCAGTTGAATATTTTACATAATTGCAAGGGTAAAGGAAGAAAAAAGTTCCACCTTTACTCCTCACAAATTAACATTACCTCTGTAAGTAAAACAAATGAAAACATACATGAAAGATGTTTTATAATTTTTGAATATTTATGTATATCATTAGGAGGAATATTTTTGCTAATTTTTATGAAATTTATATAGGATATTCAAGCATTTAAGACTTAGAGACATATGATTACAAAAAATAAAGAAAAAGTTTAATTTATATATAAATTTTTGTTACAGAGAGTTATGATAAGATGATCAAAAACATACTTTCAGACATAAAAACATATTTTATTAGAATAAAATTATGTGAAGAAAGTGAAATGAGAATAAAAGCTCAGGAGAAAGAGGAATAATGTAAACTTGACAGTTAAAAACAGTTTTGTTTAGTTATTTTCACCCTTTTTAGAGTAATGGTGAATATCAAAACCCTATGGTGTGTCCAGGTTGTTGTCTGTAAATACCATTTATATTTTGACCGACAAAAGAAAACAAACAAAAAACTGGTCTCTTGGAAAGATGGCTGGTTCCAGGTCTGGAGCAGGGCATCTATAAGGTGTGGCTTGCCATGCCTGAAAGAAAGATGATGTCAAAGACTACTAGAATCATATCAAAAGAAGACAAAAGCCAAAGTAAAGAAACTTCCATGCCCCCAAATGGAAAAATCTGAGCATCAAAAAAAAAAGAATAATGACTACAATAGATTGAAACACATCCAAAAGTCCGTTAAGTTCACAATGACTAAAATAAAAGCATCTTCATTCATAACCATGGAAGGTTGCTAGGGCAACAACTCATTATTCTGAAAACTGATTAAGGGAAAAGATGAGAAGTATTTGTTTTGCCTTTCCTATTGAGCTGTTTTTCAGAGTAACCAAACAGTTGATAAGGAAAAGTTCTTTATAGGAAACCAGAGATAATAAATGCAGGCAGAATGATGGAATTAGAAAGTCAGTCTTTTGTAACCTTAATGGAATATTGGATACGATCATAGACAGCTGTGAAACTATTTGGCTGACTGATGATGAATTTTAAATGGATAGATGAGACCGACAGCACCTGAACCACTGATCAATCTTAACATCACTAATAGCAGGACAACCCACCATTACGTGCCTTGATATGCCATGCAGTGGAAAACACAAAGCCCCGCCCTTGAAGTATTCTTGCCAACAAAACAAAATAATTCTTAACTCCATCAGTCCACTAGATCTAGGTTTCAGTTTACAGGAAAAGTGGGGAAAAGGAAAACATATTAAACAACACTATGGCCAGGCGCAGTGGCTCACGCCTGTAATTCTAGCTCTCTGGGAGACCGAGGCGGGTGGCTCGCTCAAAGTCAGGAGTTTGACACCAACCTGAGCAAGAGCGACACCCCGTCTCTACTAAAAAATAGAAAGAAATGATTTGGACAACTAAAAATATATATATAGAGAAAAAATTAGCCGGGCATTGTGGCACATGCCTGTAGTCCCAGCTACTCGGGAGGCTGAGGCAGAAGGATCGCTTGAGCTCAGGAGTTTGAGGTTGCTGTGAGCTAGGCTGACGCCATGGCACTCACTCTAGCCCAGGCAACAAAGCGAGACTCTGTCTCAAAAAAATAAAATAAAATAAAATAAAATAATAAAATAAACAACACTATGAAGACACAATTCTGTCAACATAATCATACCTAGAGGTGGGAACTTTTATAAGACAAAAGATCCAATTTCTTCAATAAATAAATGGCAATGGCATAAATATTGAAAATGTTACAGATTAAAAGGGACTGAAAAGAAATCAATGTAATGTGATATGTGGAGTATCTTTTGGATCCTAATTCAAACAAACCAAGAGAAAAAAATTATACTTAAGCAGAGAAAATTGAACATATACTGAATATTAGAAATATTAAGGGATTATTATAAATTGTACTGGTTGTGACATAATGGTATTGTGGTTTTTGCTGTCAAATATATATTTTAAAATATTTGTGAATGAAATAATATGATGTCTGAAATTTTCTTTGAAATACTACAACAAATTAAAACAGGATATATAAGCAGCAAGAATGGCCAAATGTTGGTTTTGTTTAAGTTAGGTGATAGGTATATGGAGGTTCATTATACTATTCCACTTTTGTGTATGTTTGAAAATTTCCATAATAAAGAAGGTTTTACTATATACATATTTTAAAGACCCTCATATTCAGATCCTACTTGATGCATTTAAAGAGTAATACAATGTTTTTATTTTTAAAAATTACAAATGTTGAAAATCACACTCTAATAACTATTTTAATTTATAATGAAGCAGGTTTTGATGTGTGTCAAATTAATGTGCAAGAAATCATATAATTTTAAAAACTATTTTTAGGGGCACACGAACAAAAATCTTTAAAAACTTCTCCTAAATAACATCTTTCTGGATATATGACCCTTCCTCCCTCATGAGGCAGCATCTCAAGATAGAGATTTTTTTAAAAATCCACTCAGCTTCTCTTACATTTTAGGGTTAGTCCTGTGATCCAAAATTGACGTGTGAAATGACAAGCTAATCTTGGGGCATTCTGGGAAATATTTTCTTCCATAATGTAACAAGTTAAAGTGCTCTCTGACTCCCACACCCTTGCCCCTTCATGGGTTTTGTGTAGTATCGTATAAGAACAAGATGTTAGTAACTGCTGCAGCCATCCTGTGAAAAGGAGCAAGACATTGAGATGTCAGAAAAAGTTTGAGACTGTGCTCTGCAGAAGCAGGACGAATGTGGTGTCTGGGGCTCAAAGGAAACTGGAGGCATGATTGGGCAGAGAAAGAAGCCAAACTAATTCATACCCAACAAAGCCTCAGCTAAAATTCAATGAGGTCTTGAGCGAAGAATTCCCAATCAGAGTGTCTTGTGTGGGCCATACCTTTAAACACCAGGACCAGCCTTGCTTAGTCACCATAGGGGAACTTCCAGGAGAAGAGTGTGCCCAGGGCAAAGTGGCTCCCTGTTGCTGAGACTGACCGTGAAGAGCTCACAGCCAGAGGGTGTCAGCTGAACGCATGCCCCACAGCTGGTCTGCAAGTACTTCTTGGAGGGAGATCTCAGTAGCACCACCACATCTACCATAAAACCTGAGTTCTTGATGCATTGTTCAGTCTTTGGACAAATTCTGGGACACCTATTTCTGATGTTAGGCAAGCAAAGGTGGGTTGATGGTAGGAATGGTTTGAGGTAGAGGGTGGCAGAATAACCATGCCTGCAGCTTACTCTGCAAGATGGATACGGTAGTAAAAGGTAAACAGGTAAACATGGCTCAAATACCAAAGAGCCCTCTCTAAATTACTTGCTAAGAGGTTAAAGTCATGGCCTAAACTGTTAAGGTCAATGAGGAATGTGGACCTATGGAAGGGTTTTAAGCCATAGGGTCACATGAGATTTTCTTTTGTGTTTTTTTTTTCTTTTTTTTGAGACAGAGTCTCACTGTGTCACCTGGGCTATAGTGCACTGGCATCAGCCACAGCAACCTCAAACTCCTGGGCTTAAGCGATCCTCCTGCCTCAGCCTCCCTAGAAGCTGGGACTACGGGTGCATGCCACCACGCCTGGCTAATTTTTTCTATTTTTAGTAGAGACAGGATCTTGCTCTTGCTGGCGATGATCTCAAACTCCTGAGCTCAAGAGATCCTCCTGCTTCGGCCTCTCAGAGTGTTAGGATTACAGGTGTGAGTCACCGAGCCCACCTTTTTGTTTGTTTTTTAAGAGACAGGGTATTGTTCCATAGCCCAGGCTGAAATGTGGTGGCACGATCATAGATCATAGCTCACTGTAACCTTGAACTCTGGGGCTCAAGTGAAGCAATTCTCCTGCCTCAGCCTCTCAAGTAGCTAGGACTACAGGCACATGGTACAACACCTGGCTAATTTTTTATAGTTTTTAGAGATGAAGTCTCACTGTGTTGCCTAGTCTGGTCTTGAATTTCTGGTCTCAAGCAACCCTCCTGCCTCAGCCTCCCAAATCACTGGGATTACATACATGAGCCATGAGGCCTACCCTAGATTTTCAGTTTTGTTAAGCACCTTACCTACTCTGGTTTTGAATGATCCAAGATTGGGGCGGGTAGAACAAACAAGAGATTTGGTAGAATGCATTGAATACTGACACTAATAATGGGAATTAATAAATGTAGCTAGTACAGAATGTTTATTTTATGTAGTAGCTAACCAAGGGTGCAGACATAATGGAGTAACATTTGTCAAAAGAAAAATCACAGTGACTTCTGTTTACAGAATATTATTTTTCCAAAACTCTGGAAAAATTGTATGTGAAAATAAATGCATCCATGCTTATGGGAAATTTCTAGTAAGGACCTGCTATGTGGGTTGAGCCAAGCCTGAGTTTAAAACCAGCTTTGTTGTTTGCAAGGTGCTCTCTCTGGGAAGGGTTGCTTACTTCTCTTATTTTCAGTACCTACATCATAGGCTTGTTGGAAATTAAGTGAGAAAAGTAATGTAAATTACCTGATATGTAATAAATCCTAAAGAAATAAAAGATACTCTTATTACTTGTGTCATTTAAGAGAGATAAAAGTAAAACTTTTGAAAAGATAAACAAATTGGCTCTATATGAGGGAGAGTCTTATCAACATTTAAAAGCATAGCAAAAAAAAAAAAAGCCAAACAAACAAACAAAGATTTAGGACTACCAGCGAATACATAAATGTCCCACTACTTATAAAGAAGGAGTGACTTTAAAATTCATAAATCTGAATAAAGTACATATGAACTTTTGAGATATGTTCTAAGAGATGATTTCTGTTTACAAGTGCCATACAAATTTAATATACTCATAATACCATTCAATTATGTCCAATTAAATTCTATTTATCTCTTTATTTTCACACCAGACCCTTTTGTTTGTGTTCATGACAAATATGTATTCTATAAAACTTGTTTGCTAAGGACAATTTAAATTTAAAGTAAAGCTATTTATTTGCAAACTTCAGGCTGTGTAGAAAATTGATTAGATAGAAAAGTGATATACTGGGCTCTGAATAGGAAAACAAGTCCTTGATACAATTAGTGGAGTGTGGCTTGGCACTGTTTTCCAGAGAACGAATCATACGTTTCTTTTACTGCCTCCTTTAACACTGGCCTAGAGTAAGAGCTCCAGGAATGTGCATCCCGGATTCACATATTTTTTTCATACATGTTTGGTTAATGTTTTAGACCAGGGTACAGAAAAAGGGTTAATAATATTTGTAGATGACACAAAGTGGGAAAAACCAACATATAGGATCCAAAAAGATTTTGAAAGCCTGGCAAATGGGTTCAAATTAGCATGATGTGATTAAATATGGATTAATATAAAACTCTGCATTAAAGTTTGAGACATATGGGGTAGGAAAATTTGACTCGATGTATTTTCTTAGGAAAACAATGGTTGATTTTGTTGACTATATGACAAAAGGAAATAATGATGCTGCATACTACTAAAATATCCCTATTATCTTTTTTGGAATACATTGATATAGTATAATAATTCACTAAGTTCAACAAATGTATTATCTATTATGTACAAGGCATTGTGACAAAATTCAAAGACTGCGTAAAGGACATAAAGTTTACTAGATCAAGAAATAAAATAGCCCCATTGTCGCTTTCATATAATATGCAAGGCCTACTATGGATAAGGTTGCTGATAGTTTTGGGGTGGCAACAGATAATAAAACACATCCCCTACCTATAGTCTGTAATTTATTACAGATCATAGGACACAGAGATGATTTTCTTGAAATTTGAGATTTGGGGCTTATTACAAAGTACTGCTGCTCAGGAAAATCCAATATTCAGTAGATGAATTAATCATATACTTACATGTCCATACACACATGACACATATATTCCTGCACAGAGAAATCATAGCTCAGTATTCAGAGAGTTTACGTCTGGTGGCAGTGAAGATTGTGGCTGCTTCATCTTGGTGTCAGTGTGGATGAAAATCCCCCCAAAATTCTATTTACAGTTTTCAGTAAGTCTCAGTTCCTCAGCAGTTCTATCTTCTCTGATTGCCCCATATCTTTTTTCTTTCTTTTTTTTATCATCAGTTTTCATTTAGCAAACTTTACTTCTGAATCAAGTTTGATTTTGAGAAGAGGGATTTTAATCAATTAATTTAGTAATTTACCCAATTTATAAGACAAAGGCTTAGGAAGTGAGCTAATCTTGCCAATCTTGCAATGTAATTTTTTTTTTTTCCAATGAGGTGAAAACCCTATAAAGTCATCTGAGTGCTGGCAGCTCCATTTTAATCTTGGTTAGATACACTTCATTGATCCTGTTGTCTTAGACCTAGCTTTCAGGCTACATAATACATGTGGAAATCCAATGTGCAACCACTCTGACCATTCTCTGTCCTTTCACTTTTTACCTCCATAGATTTACTGATAGCCCAATGTCATTGTCACACTTTACTTACAAAATTATGCAACTAGGCAGAGTATGGTGGCTCACACCTGTAATCCTAGCACTTTGGGAGGCCAAGGCAGGAGGACTGCTTGAGCTCAGGAGTTCAAGACCAGCCTGAGCAAGACCAAGACTCCGTCTCTACTAAAAATAGAAAAATTAGCCAGGTGTGGAAGTACATGCCTGTAGTCTCAGCTACTACAGAGGAGTAGCTGAGGCAAGAGGATCGCTAGAGGAGTTTGAGGTTGCAGTGAGCCATGATGACACCATTGCACTCTAGCCAGGGTGACAGAACAAGACTCTGTCTCACAAAAAAAAAAAAAAAAAACAAAACTTGTAAATAATAATAGCCAATATTTATATAGTGTTTATTATATACTTGGCACAGTTCTAAATTCTTTACATAGAATAAGTCATTTGATCCCCTGTCTTAGTCTATTTAGGCTGCTATGATAAAACGTCTTAGACTGGGTAATTTGTAAATGACAGAAATGTGTTGCTCATCGTTACAGAGACCAAAAAGGCCAAGATCAAGGTGTGGGCAGATGTCTGAGGGTCTGCTCGCTTTTTCATAGACAGTGCCTTCTATGTGTCCCCACACAGTGGAAGGAACGAACAAGCTCCCTCAAGCCTCTTTCATAAGGACAATAATCCTTTTCATCAGGATTTTGCTTTTGCTTGAGAGTGATGCTTAATGTTATTGCATTAGGGCTTAGGTCTCAACATATGAATTTGGGGAGAAGCATATGTTCAGACCATAGCATCCTCCAAACAAGCCTGTGGTGTAGCTAGTATTATTAATTCCAAATGCTATTAAAATAGTCTGTTATATTTTGACCCAGACATCCTCCCATAACAAAATGATATTGAAAAATTAAAAAGATTGCTTTTTATATAGGGCATTGAGCAAACATCCTGGGGAAGATGTCATATAATTTGATGGATGATGGCATTTTTTAATAAGGAGAGATTAAATCAAGTAAGGAAGAATGGAACGGTGAAATGCATATCCCAGGTACAGATAAGTATGCATAAAGTACAGAAGTGAGGAAATGCAAGATGCATTAGTAAGACATCCAGAAAGAAGGCGGAAAATTAATCACAAAGGACTGGAATGCTATGTCGAGGACTTTGGGCTTTATTATACAAAGAAACAGAAGCTCTTTTCAGGAACAGAAAGATTTCTTTCACAATATGCAAAATAAAGAAAAAAAGCACTTAACTGACCACCACCTCATACATCGGAAGTCAGATTCTTTCTGGAAGAATCTTGGCCTGGCAAAATTTCCCAAGTAAACACCAGAGATTGAACAGATGAAAATCTTTTGACCTTCAGGCTGCTTCATCTTTAAATGACTCCTGAGCTACTGGCAGTATGACAGCTGAACTCAGCCAACCCAAGCACATCTTAGGCACATATCAATGTAGTGATAACACAAACCACACTTACTCTACATATTTCTGTTAGTTATATGAGCTTATGTACGTGATGTTTGACTATAACAAAAGACTGATATTTTTACAACCATGCCATAATTTATACCTTCACATGAGTGTTTAACTTTATGGGTATTATCTTGCTCTTTACTGGTGATGCTTTTGTCAAAATCTGCTGGGAATGCTTTCAAATCCAGGTTCTAACACAAAGGAGAAAGGCAGCTTTCTCATTTTACCCAATATACTCTGTTATCAAGACCAGATGAAATTAAAATTGAATTTACCCATTCTACCCCACGCTTCTTTGTACCAAAATGACTTTTGACTGTTTGGAAAAATAAAATTCATGCTCGTAGGATAGAGATTTGCTACCATTACTCAGCACTTAACATGTTCTGAGAACTGCAGTAAGCAATGTAGGTGTATGATCTATTACATGCTGTAAGCCATGAAGAAACTTTGACATAGTTGGGTTAGGGATCAATAAAACAGTCACACAGTTAGACGTAATTAAGTGGGATAAAAACAGTCTGAAATATAGACTGTATTTAAAATTAATATTTATGTAGCATGATGGTTAAGAATTGGTGACTTGGTGTACGTGGATTTAGAATCTGGCTCCAATACTTGATGCTTGATCTTGGGCTGCTTATTGTAACCTCTCTTGGTTTCCTTTTCTTTAAATTACGATAAAATGCACACTATCAGGATGGTCTATGGAGCTTCAGCTGGGAAAGCTTGTCTCTCATTCCACAAGGCTCCCATCCTTCCGTCTGGGCTTCTCCGCATGTATTCTCAGGGCAGCATTCCAGACAACAAAACAAAAGTTGCATGGCTTCCTGATGCCCAGGTTAAAAACTCCTACATCATTCCACTACCTTCTCTTGGTCAAAGCTTCTCACATGTTCTGTTCAGATTCAAGAGGAAGAGAAATAGAATCTACTTCTTGATGGGAAAAGTAGCAGTCATACAACTAAGAGATTTGCATATAAGATGAAAGGAATGGACATTTTCTTTTCTTTTCTTTATTTTTATTTGCAATCTACTACAGCAATGTTCGCAAGTTGGAACCTTAGAATAAAGAGGACCTACTTCTGAGGGCTTAAGAGCGGGATAACAATATGATCCAGTTTGCTTTTCAATTACTCTGTCTAAAGTGTGGAGAACAGATGGACAAAAGACTAGCTATAGAGAATGCAGTTGGGGTACAGTTGTAGCAACCTGAGTGACACATGATGGTGGCCCGAAATCGGTAGTGGAAGGGGGACAGATGGAAGGAGACAAGAGGAGAAAAATTAACAAGATACAAAATCAAAAGACTTGGCAAATATGACTGGCTTCTGGAATAAAAAGTCTTGTTAACTTGCCCTCTTTCACATCACCTGAGTTAAGGAACCTACAGCTAAACTAAATAAAACCAAAGTACTACAAGCCATGGTTTAAAAGAAATACAAAAGAAACAAATTAAAGTTAGCTGAAAATAGAAAGATTCAGCTGCTGGTGACACTTATTATTGTTCAAGTGTCCAGTGATACAGTGGAATAGCGGAAAATCTATTAAGAATTGATATCATTCTTTTACAATGCCACTTCCAATAGGAATTTAATTTACATTTTATAAATTATGCAATATTTTATAAAGTAAGTGAAATCTTTTAGTATTCTAAAGTGCAACACTGTATTCTTGGCAGCTTAGAGTTTTGAACATATAATTTCACATTCCCTGATTCAGTAATAAGCTTTCCAAAAGGTGAGACCTGCAGAAATGTTGGAATGAGTTATTCCATCTGCTTGTCAATTTTTTAAAAAGTAATTTCCACATTAAGTACTGTTCACATACAAACCATAATGGGATGTCTGATATACCTGCAGTAAATGCCTAAAGTAAGTTAACATTTAATCAGGAATGTTTGTTTTAATCCTTATGGAGATATTAAAGGTAAACATTCAGATAGCAATTGAAATGGACTCTGTTTGTAAGAAGTGTGTACTTTAAGCCTGGGAAAGGGGAAAGGGTCCCTTGTAAATACCTCATTAGAACACACTGAGACTCAACAGGTGGTACTTTTCCAAAGGAGATCAACGCAAGCCCTTTGGAATTTATACAGACCTGATATGGGCCACTCTGATATGAAAAATAGAATTTAATTACTTAAACAGCAGCTGACCAGTTCCAGAAAACATTAAAGTCATTGTTTTGTAGCATTGAGGACACAGTGTTGGAACAAATTAGTACAGTCAAGATTCTTTACATAATTGGCACTTCAAAATGTCAGGTGCAAAGTGGAAGGTGTACCCCGATCAATTTAGAGAAATTCTACTACATATGTACACCAGGGATTCACAGGCTTGCATCTGTGATACCTCAGTACACTTCCAGTGATCTCCAGAAGTGCCTGCATAGTTCCATTCACAGAACCTTTCAATTCACTTACTATGTACTCTATGGCTTTTCAGAAAATGGTATGAATCCTAAAATAAATGAAATAATACAATAATGCATCTTTTAAAACTTTGCTCTCCATGGCATAGATACATTCTTAGATATTGAGGGTGGCATTAAGGAGGGTTATTAATTGCACATAGAAATTATGTTTTATGCAGATTGAAACTGGAGAGAGATGTGGCATTGGTGTGCGGCAAAATGAGGTGCTGGTTCATAGGAACCTTTTTTTTCCCCACTTTAACGGTTGAAAGAGACTTCATGAATGAGGTTTGCAGAGACTTTAAAATAAATCTACTTAAAAGGAATTATAAAAGTAATTATTTTAAAAAGAGCATTTTTTACACCATGGCATAGATTAGTCATGACAAGTACATATTGATAAAAGTGAATGGAACAGGAGAGGAAAAGTAAGAAGATATAAAGGTGATGGCTAGAGACCAAAACAATATTTTTCAAGGCAATTTTGCAAGTGTGTATAGAATCTTGGGAGGCTTGCATTTCAGTGAGCCATTTAAGTATTGTGGTTGGACAATATCTGTAAGGTCGACCAGACAGAACCCTTTCATAATGAGCCAACGGGCAAAAGAGCTATCTTAAACTTTGCTTTCTCCCTCATATCAAATGTTTTGAGGGGCCGCTGGACCTGAAAGCCACTGGGCAAATGCCTGATTTCCCTCTTGATGTAACGGCCTTTGCACAGTTTTCACAGACAGAAACTGTTAGAGTCTGAGGAGCTGTAGCTAAACAGACAGCCTGGGGATGGTTTCAAAGGTAGGAAGGGAGAGGCAGCAAAGCCAATGTGATGTGAGCTCACAGCTTCTAATTTATGCTCTTTCACCCTTTCAAATTTTTCAGGCATTCAGTTTTGTCTTGGACTGTTTCTACAGCTTCAAAAGCAGCTTATTGGGGGTAGAAAAGTCTCCTTTCCAAGGCTCCTTTCCCTCCCTCCTTCGCCATCGGGATGTGGTCTGAAGCCTATCATAAAAGGGAAGTCATGGCTAATGAGACAATGGGAAGGCGACAGTGATGAAGCAGGAATCACGGTGGCAGAGAAACAGAAAGGGACATTTCTTTGCTTAATAAATATTTATTGCAAGCGTCTGCCAATTACCTTTTAAAGATTTTTGTACACGTTCCTATGTCTTTCATCTTTTTCATGTCACAGGTTATGAGTTGTGAAAAGTGTGCGTGACAGGTAAATGTTGATTTATATGCAAATTGCCTTTGCTAACCTTGCCTTTAAGTGAGGGGAAAAAAAGATTTGGAAATTTATTAGTTTCCTCATTAATTCCTGCTTTTTACAAAATTCAAATATTAAATAGCAGTTGTAAATATAAAACAGTTCGCCAGGCTTTTGTTTGGCTACTTTGGCCCCTCCCTATGCCTTCTAGAAATCTCTGTGTTGACTGAAGCAGAGAGGAGCAAAGCTTTCAGGGGCTTGTTTTTCATATCTCCTTTCTGTTTACAACAGGAAACTGAAGGGATAAACTCTCGGTCCAAATTCATGTGTTTTGTTTACACATGTCTCAGGAGGGGCCCCATTATATGATCCCAAGAGAGACTTAAAGCAGGGGTGGGTTAGGGAAGGAAGAAGATAAGGAAATGAGGAGTGGGAGGAAAGAGTTAACAGCAAAATTGTTGATTTCAAAAACTCATGGTTAAAATCTAGTTTATTTCCAGTTTTGCTTCCACTGGGAAATTTTAAGCGTCTCCTCTAGTGTGCAGAATACTATAACCTAGACCAGTGTTGCGAACATTTGCTAAGATTACATAAGAAATTGTTTAACCAATGAAAGGTTTCGTTTTTTTTAAGATTTTCAACATCAGAAGAAAAACGCCACTAATCAGATAGATGCAAACTTAGATTTTCCAGAAAGTTCTGGGCTGTGGTTTCTCCCCCTTGCTCCTTCCTTTTCAGTGGCCCCTTTGCAGTCTGGTCCTTTCAGAAGATTTCCTTAGTCCTGCAGTAAGCAGTTTAGTAAATAAGCTATTGAATTGACAAGGGAAGCAATCCTTTCTAGCTAGAAAGCAAAGGGGAGAAGTCTGTAAGGTGGCTGCCATGGTAGAGACATTGAAATGCCCAAAGCTCAGGAACAAGGGAATAATTATCAATGATGTTTAACATCATGAAAATATGGGGTTACTATAAATATTCAAAGCAACGCTTATGGATCATTAGCTAAAAAGTAATGAAAGTAATTTGGAGTTGAGAAAAATAGTAGACAGTTGCCTGTCCTCATTTTATAGGACAACCTCACAGCTGCAAACAAGTGCTAAGAAATGCCAACAACTTATCTTTTGATGGATTTGTCATAAAACTAATGAAACTTAAGCTTCCAAGCTCTTCCCTTGCACAGACCACAGTGAGTGCTGTGAGTTGTGCTATTAAGTGAGAGGGGAAGGGAGAGGATCCCAATTGCAAAAAGAAGGTATTTTTCAATGAACTTTTTTGGGGAAAATGCCTAGAGATTTCAGACATAAGAGACAAGTATCTCTAAGCCTGAAGTAATGGGCAGTTATTCAATTTTTAATTCACAATAATTATTCTCTTTTATAAATAATTTTATATATTTAATTTTGAATTCTTAAGAAATCCCCCAATTTTCTAAACTTCAGGACCCACAAAATCTGGGTCATTCCTGCACGCATTATAAGAGTTAATGCTCCTTTATGAGTTTAAACTGATCGATGATGTTAAAAAGAAAAGCAGATCATAGCAGTCTGAGGAATGCGAGGTCTGTAAAATTTACCACGCCTAGAGAAACGTGAGCATGAGGCTTCAGTTACTCCTCTGCATCCATGCCGGGGGTACTTGTTTAAAGGCATTTTGTTTTCTTCCCTTCCCTGTAGTTTTCAGGTAGCTGATAAATTTCCTAAAATGTTAACCACTAGTTGCACAATGTGACTCTCACCTATTATCTTCATGTTCTGGAATTTGTGATATAAAGAACAATGTATAGCCAATTAAAATTTATGTTATTTTAATGAACCAATGTAAATTCTTGACAAACTGCCCTTTAATTTCTTTTTTTGTTTCCTTTAAAAACCCACTTGTAACTGTGGCTAATGGGAGCATAATGAGATACTCAGGACAACTTGAATCTGACTCCTGGGCTGCAGTCCTCAAACTTGGGCCAAATAAACCCTCTACTTATATTAATTTTGCCTGTTTCTTCCTTAAGATTGAAGATGTCACTTTTGATGATTGTTTAAAACATTTTAGCTTTATCTGTTTTGATGAAAGAATTATATTTGTCAAGATGTAGAAATACATGGTTATGGGGTAAAAAAAAAATGGTTGGAGCTTATAATGTGATTCTGTTTCCTTACCACCACCTGGTGGCAGTATTCCTAAAATATTGAGTGTGAATAAATGCTTTTCCTTGCTTCGAGTGCTAAAACAATGTTTACAAAGGGGGAGGAGCCCTTGCATATATAAAATTGTATTAAATTATGTTCTACTTGTTTATTTTGTGACAGCCCTTTAATAAATCAGTCATGAATTTGATGGAATACAATCCCGTTTTGGTTTTGGTTTGGTTTTTCCACTTTTCAGATAATACATCTGGCCTTTTGATTAGGTATCTGGATGCCTTTAACAGCAATTAAAATAAATCCTAGGCAATGAAATGTTCACCGCATCTCACAACTTGGGAGAGGCTAGGTGGCGAGCAGGAATGTCCTGTGCTTCTAGGGCTCTGCACATTCCTCAGTGCTTTATGCTTTCAAAGAAAACATTAAAAAAAAAATCAAACATATCATTGATTGCATTATTTCTGGGATTATAAGAAATTTTTTATCCTTGAAAGATCTGGAATTATATTGGGTGTATTAAAAATTATGGTAATCATGCTCATTATAATATTATTAGGTATTAAAATGCAGGAGACAAAAACTGATTGCACATCTTTGTCAGTGTGAGGGTGATTTCTGTCTCCTATTTTGTAGCAAGGTGGGCACTCTTGCGGAGATATTACCTAGATCCACTCGATTTTCTTGAGCAAAAAAGAAACTCACAGACTCTCCGTGTACTAAACAGACCGTTGGCAATATCTAAACAGCTGTTGGCTGTATGATACATATTTGGCTAAAAACAAACCCATCTGTATTTAATGCATTATTGCCAAAGTGTAGTAACATGCTGTTTCCAGTCTGAAAACACTGGTACCCTCATGTGAGACGATCAAATTGAAAATCTCACAACATGGGTCTTGCACTTCTTGGCTATGCGAACGGAAAACCTAGAAGTGTGCCAGCGCATGGCAGAATCTGTTTCCAGGGGCTTCTGTTTGGGAAGTAAGGAGGATAACAGTGAGTAGACACAGACTAGATAATCCTTTCCCTTGATAAATCTTTTAACTGTTTTATCCTGCCTTTCAAAGTAATTCCTTACTGTCTACTGCCTCTTCGTAAATGTATTTTTATATAACCTTTACTTTTACTGATTAAAAAGTAATATATTTTAATACCAGAAAAATTAGAAAATACACAGAAGAAAAAAAGGGAATAAAAAAGGCACTCTTTATTTTATCACACAGTTTACTTAGATGTGCAACTTCTGGGGAAAGTTATTAATTAATAATCCCAGCGATTAATAGGACTCCATCAATCCATTTACTGAGATCATTGTGCCTGCATAACAAGTGAGAAGATAGACTAAGCGAGTTCGGGCAACTTGCTAAGTCTTGCTCAATCAAAGATTTGAACTCAGGTTTG
>CAUYSK010051343.1:0-10842 GCA_963575035.1 Avahi laniger | reverse complement strand
TCTGCTTTTCCCTTTGGGGGATGGGGGAGTCTGTTTTCTTTTCATACCTGGGAATATGGCTCATTTCCAAAAACCTTTTGATTAAAAGCAAGAGTGACTTCTCTGCCACGTGCCTTTCTGCTGCCATCCCAGGGAGATGATGATAAGAATTTCCGCTAAAATTCCCTTCCACAGATGCTACCTTGGCCTTATTCATTGTTAGCTCTAAACTGGTGACGCCACAACGGTGCTGACCACAGCCACTCACTGTCCCTGGCCATTGTGTCTTGCCTGAAGGACTTGGCCTTGATTGTGACACACTGTGCTTCCATCAAGTCCCAAAAGAAAAGCCCCAAATGGTCACTTCCCGCACCTGGGAGTGCCTGAAAAAGAGCAGGATCTCAACAACCAAGTGCTGAGTGGTTGGACGGCTAGACTAATGATGGGTAGGGGACACGTGCACGAACGGATAGGTGGAAGGGTGGCAGGGTGGGAGGATGGATGGATGGATTAATGGCGAGTGGATGGATGGGTGCGTGGATGTTGAGTGGATGGATGGCTGGAAGGATGGGGGGTGGGTGGTTAGGTAGCTGGAAGGATGGATGAGGGGTGGACGGATGGATGTGTGGACAGGTGGGTGGGTGTGTAGATGTTGAGTGGATGGATGGCTGGAAGGATGGGGGGTGGGTGGTTAGGTAGCTGGAAGGATGGACGAGGGGTGGACCGGATGGATGTGTGGACAGGTGGGCGGGTGCGTGGATGTTGCGTGGATGGAAGGCTGAGCGGGTGGGTGGGTGACGGGCAGGGGTCTGGCGGATAGCAGACAGACGAGTTGATGGGAGGATGGGTGCGTGGACGGACGAGTGGTCATTCCCTGCTAAGCATTCAGCTTAGGTGGAACAGGCCCGGACGAGGAAGTACCTGACCCAGCTAAGGACGAAGCAGCCAATGCTATAATCATTCACAAATGAGGAAAGTGACGCCTGGAAAGGTTGAAGGCTTGTCCGCAGTCACACAGCGGCACAGGAAGAGCCTGACCCTCGGCTCCTTTTCCCTCCATGCCCCTCCCCCTTCATCTTCGGCACCTGACGGAAGGCCCGTCCCTGCAGATGCCGTGTAGACTGTGCCATTTTTTCACCTCTAGGTCTGTAGCCGGCGGTGAGATGAGGCCTAGGGACGCGCCAGCACCGAGGCTGAAAGAGGGACGGGAAGGAGGCGTGCAGGGAGGCCCCAGGGAGCGCAGCCCTGCAGAAGCGATGGCCGCAAAGCCAGCCGAGCCCGGAAACCGTGGCTTGTGGACGGGATGGAATAATGATCCACTGAGCTGCGGGGAGGTGTCTTCGGTTCTGAAAGCCTGACAAAGGCAGCCCTTGTCGCTCAGAGAGAGATCAGACCTAAGGGACCGAGATGCTGTGACGGTCCTTGATGGTCTACAAACGCTTCCAAACGAGTCCGCCAAGAATCCTTGATTCCCGAGGGCTGTGCTCGTAACAACCGTGGAGGGACCGGCCTCAGCGGGGGAAATTCTGAAGATGGCTGTGACCCCTTCTCTGCCTTTGAAGATACCTGATCTGTTCCCTTTTCGAGGTTCCTTTCGGTCTTTTGAACACCTAGAAGAAACGGAATCCACTTTTGAAGAGGACTCGGAGAGAAAGCTTTTGATTAGAAGCAAGAGTGACTTCTCTGCCACATGCCTTTCTGCTGCCATCAAAGGGAGAAGATGATAAGAAGGCTGGGGACAAGGGACTCTGCTTCTCACCACTCGGTCTCCGAGCAAGGAAGGACACTTCCCCGGAGACCACTGAAGGGTTTGATTCCTAAGAAGGGCGGGACTTCTGTGCTGCAGTCTCAACTTTAAATTTGGGTCACTACCACCAGCCAACTCGACAAGAAAGTTCTCTTCCCCTTCCGTAAAGTGCTTATGTATCCTTGCTTCGATGACAGCAATGACTCCAAATCCCAGCTCCACACATCACACCAAAATACCAACCCACCTGGTAGCTGGGAAAAGTCAGAGTGCTTAGAACATGGTGGACACAGGGGCAATGTTTCATAAACTATCTGTTATTACTATTATTCTATGATGTTTAAAGTTATCCCACATTTCTCCAATCCTAGTCATTTTAGGAAGTTTTCAGTTTTGCCATTTCATCTGCTCCTCCTCACCACCTAGAAAAATACACACTGTTATTCCCCCATGTTACAGATGGGAACACTGAGGCTCAGAGAGGTGAAGTCATTTTGTCCAAGGTCACACAGCCAGCATATGACCAGGACACCTAACTCCATATCCAACATTCCTTCTACTGCAGCAGAGGACGAGAGTTGTATATTTATGTCACCTCCCCTGGGTACCGATGGGGTAGGTCTAGAAGTACTAACACCCGCAACAGCAGCGAGCACTAACGTTTCCATGGCACCTGATGCGTGCCAAGCACGGCCATCAAAGCTTCAGGTGTATTAGCTCATTACATCCCCATATCAGTCCCATGAGGCAGGGGCTATATTATCTCCGGATGCAGAAACCGGGGCTCAGACAGGCTCAGTGAGGAAAGGAAAACCTGTACCGGCAGATCTTTACCCAAGTCCAATTACTCGTTCCCAGAAAAACTAGCAAACTAAACATTCCTCTCTGGGCTGCTTTGGTGACCATCAGCTTGTGTTTCCTAATGACCCACAAGGCCAGGTCCTGGAAAACCACAGAAGTTCAACTTTGCTGTGTAAGAACTTGATTTTTTTTTTTTTTACTTTAGCATTTCTATAGAGGGGAGGAAATTCCCATAAATTTTACTCTGTACCCAGTGTAAAAGAAGTGGCCAGACCTTGAGAGTGATCTATGAAACTTGTCTTGGGGGGCGAGGAGAACTGTCCCCCCAAAAATTCAACCTATGAATTATTAATAATTCAGTCTTTAAGATGGCACAGCACAGCCTGGTCTAGGGCTCAAGCTCTGGAATCAGAGAGGTCAAGGTTATTCCTTGGCTCAGCCTCACAGCAGCTGTGGGTCTTTGGAGGGGCCACTTTCCCTCCCTAAGTCCCGGGTTCGTGTGTAAAATGGCAATAACAATAAACAAAGCAGTATCGACAAAGTTTTTAGCATAGTGCCTCGTACATAGTAGATGCTTAACAAACACGTCCCCCTTAATAAACACTCAGAGTGCCATTTCAAAGGAAGCCCTCTTTCATTTTAAAAATGATTCAAGCAAGCGACCAACTTCCCTTCCTTATTTTGAAAGGAGAGCGATGGTTGAACATCACAGATCGGTTTTGGAAAACAACGCTGCTCGGTCGCCGGAGAGGATGCGTCTCCTGGGAGTGGCTTCATTTCCAGCCTCAGCGACTGCACACAGCCATTCTGACGAATTTCAGTTCTTTCCTGCTGGGAGCTGCTCCTGGGGATGAATCGTCCAGCTGTGCCTCTGACTCCGATGCCAGCCACCGGCAACACTGAAAGAGCCCCGCCATGCTCTGGTTTGGAGGGTGAAGGGCTCCACTCCCATCCAAACCCCTGGCCCTGCGCTGGAAGTGTGCACGATAAGCATCTGGATTACAGGTTGGGTTGTCAAATGCCGCCGGGCAGGTGAGGAAAGGAAATCTGCACACAGGGGCAGAACCACAGGCCAACACTCTGTGACGGCCGCGAGAGCTCTGGGGGACGCTTTTGCGGTGGCATCCGTCCTCTCTGTCCTTTAACACCCGCCTCCAAACCGCTGACCACTCCTCCTGCTGGGACCCCGACTGTGCCTGGCTTCCGCGACGACACACTCTGCCCGGTTTTCCTCGACTGCCTGGTTCCTATCGGAATTCCTCGCTCCGTCCTCTCCCCTTGTCGCCCTGGTCTTTCCCTGCCGGGGCTGCTGCTTCTCAAGGTGGGGTTCCCAGACCTGCGGGATCTGCACCAGCTGGGATGACCGTTCAGCATGCAAATTCCCAGGCCCCATCCCAGACTCGCTGCACAGAAGCTCTGAGGGTGGAGCCCACGCATCCTTGTTTCCCCCAGCCCTGCGTGGGGTTCTGATGCACGCTCGAGTGTGAGACCCAGGCCTGTGGCTTTGGATTCGTCCCAGCATGGACAGCTCCCGGTTTCGTACCACCAGTCTAGAACTCGTCTCTGAACATTGGGGTATCTACTGAATAGATGCCTATTTCATGTCGCCTCTGAATAGACTCACAGGGACCTCACACTCAGCATTCCCAACCAAACTCTCTTGATTTTGCTCCCTGGACCTGATGTCAGTAGCCTGGTCCCACCCTACCCGCCATCCACCCAACCGTCCCCTCCTCCCTCTCCCTTATGTCAGGGACGCTGGAAGGCCAAACAGCAACAGAACCATGTTGCCCATGGGCAGAAGGGATTTCTGGGCACTGGACATCCACAGAATAGCAAAGGCAAACACTAGATACAGTTTCTCTTTAAAGAGAACCTCTCCTCCTTGGATTTGTGCGGTTCACCACGAATCAGTGCGCACCTATCTTGTACAGGAACCTTGATCGAGTCTGGGGGAGCTGAGACTCATTCCATCTCTCTCTTCCTCTCCGTCCTCCCTCCGCCTCTCACTGCCCCCGTCTGCCCAAAATAAACTCTTATTTCGCAGAGAC
This sequence comes from Avahi laniger, assembly GCA_963575035.1. Lineage (NCBI taxonomy): Eukaryota > Metazoa > Chordata > Mammalia > Primates > Indriidae > Avahi > Avahi laniger. The sequence goes on along the minus strand of CAUYSK010051343.1, from coordinate 6,264 downwards.
ACACGCTCCCAGCGCACGTATTAATACACCTGTCGATTTCCCTCTTGCCAGTCATTATCAAGATTGATTTATCCCTACAGCGCCCCATCGATTGAGGAGGGCGGTATTCCCAGGGGTCGATCAATCCTGATCTACCCCATGACAAAGAGTCAATGTCTATTTATTATTTGATTTATGGGCTTAATTATCTTAAACATGATCAGGCGGGGGACAAAGCAAAACTTGAACAGGGACCAAAGCCACTGGTGCCAGGCTGGGAAGACGTCAGACCGAACCCCAGGGCCCGGCAAGTTCCCGAAGCCGTGCAAACACTGACCTTGCGCTTCCCACTCTCTGTCCACTGTCGACACCCCAGCGTCTGCGGCGAGGAGAGGGAGAAAAGGGACAAGCGGCAGGGTTTCGATTTGCATCTGCTGCCAACTCAACAAGTCACAGCCAGGCAGGTTTGGTGGTTTGGACAATTAACCCGACATGGGGGGAGGTCAGTCTTTGTCCTCCCCAGGGAAGAGAAACCAGCGGTGGGAGGTTCCTAAGGCATCCATGGGGCGTAAGAATGCAGGATGGGCTGGGCGCAGTGGCCTGTAATCCCAGCACTTTGGGAGGCCAGGGTGGGAGGTTCGCTGGAGGCAAGGAGTTTGAGACCAACCTGAGCAACATAGTGAGACCCCTGTCTCTATAAAAAATAAAAAAAGTTAGCTGGCTGTGGTGGCACATGCTTGTAGTCCCAGCTACTCGGGAGGCTGAGGCAGGAGGATTGCTTGCGCCCAGGAATTTGAAGTTGCAGTGAGCTATGATGACATCACTGCACTCTAGCAGCCTGGGCAACACAGTGAGACCCTGTCTCAAAAAAAAAAAAAAAAGGCAGGATGGACAACGAACTCAGGCACAGTTGGAAGAGAAAAAGGACAAGAGCATGGTTTGATACGGGCTTTGGCCTGATTCAGACATTCTCTTCCTACCTTATAACCTGGGGCAAAATTGTAATTAAAGGCTGGTTCCCCACTATCTGACCAACCTGCATGCAAATACTGTGTTTTCTGTCTTTTGAATTGCTTTAACAATCCTCTGAAGTAGGTGCCAACTCTCCCCTTTACAGACAAGGAAACGGGGCTGCATGGTACCCACTTCGAAGAGCTGCTAATTACAATTTTGTCTCCCTACACGAAGCTACCCCCATGCTGCTGAATCTTTGTTTAACCGCTGCCCACCGGCAATGCAGGGGAAACAGCAGCCCCTCTTCTTTCTGGAACACACGTTAAGGGCCTGATGTTACCCACACTTGCCTTCGAAACATGGCAGTGCGGCCGGCTATTTTTAACTTTGGTAAATAGTGGAAGCTGTTGAAAATGCCTGCTTTCCAAAGGACTGCCAGCTCGCTGCTGCTTTCCCCTAAGGGAGTCGTGCCAGAGATCTTTTAGAAGCTGGGGCGTTCAGACCTGCATTTGTTCCTGACAGTGTCTGATTAGGATCAACACTAACTGTCCACACCATTCTTGGAGGAGGGGAATACATCAACAAGGCTACCGCAAGCTCTCTTAAGAAAAGGGAATACCCCAAAGTCATCTTTCTAAAATGCAAGCCAGGCGTGGTTTAGCCCCTGGGTGGCTTCCCCGCTGCTTTTAGGAGAAAGGTTCAAATTGCTTAGCCTGACTCACAAGGTCCTTTAAGACCTCTCTAAGGTTCTTATCTCCTGCTATACCCCAAATGCATCCCATACACCAGCTCCTGGGAACCCCTCCCCTCTGGGTCTTGGTCCCTCCCACCCCCGAGCCTTTGCATATGCTGTTCCCTCCAATAGGAATGTCACTACTTTCTTGACCATCTGGCTTAAGGGACCTGCTCTGGGTCCCTGTGATTCCACTGCAGAGACTACGACACCGTGGGAGAATCATCCTGTTAATTTCCCACCTGTGAGCTCCATGGGGGAGCGGTCATGCCTTCCCTCTCTCTGATCCAGCATCGGGCACAGGACCCCACACACGATGAGCACTTGAGGCAAACACCCCTTTATTGTACTATGATCATTTGCAACATACGTGGCCTCTCTCTTCTTTTTATCACCATTGCTTCTCCCACATACCGCAGCCACCCCCTCCCCAGGGGGTGCTATATTTTCCTTACAGCCCATCGTTTCTCAGTGATTCTAAGTAAATAGCACCCTTCGTCCATCGCCCGCCGCTACGCTTGCCTGGAGGAGCAAGCGGGCTGGGCAAATGCGTGTGAACGTATTTTTGCAAACCGCTCATTCATTCATTCAACAAGTATGTGTGGGGGACTTGATACTTTTGGAGCTGGGGATACAGAGGTTGAGTTCAACAGCCGAGGTCATTGCCCTCCTGTGACGTTTGTTCCAAGGTGGGGGAGGAGAGGTAGAGAAAAGAGCAAGCGAACAAAGAAATGGAAGAACAAAAGAATTATCATCTCATGATGAGAAGTACCTTAATGAACACAAAACACAGGGATGCAATTAAAAGGAAACTGACGGGGAACTACACAGTGGGAGCAACTGCGGGTTGTCTCCATGACTCCATGCTACTCTGGTTGCCACTAGCACCCCAGCCACCTCCTCCCAGACCCCTCGCGGGGTCACCCTCCTTAAGGAGGCCACCCGACACTGTCTCCCTCCACCACCTGCAGATGCTCCAGGCTTCGTCCCCGGGTGACACTTCTCTCTTCCCCGGCTGACCTCGGCTTCAAGCGATGTCCACTACTTCCATCATCACATCTACACGGGTGACTCGCACATGGGTATTTCCAGCCCCAACTTTCATCTGAGCTTGAGACCAGTATATCCACTCCCTACTCAACATCTTCCTCGGGATGGCTGAAAGCTTAGAGAGGTGAGTTAAGGAACTCGGCCAAAGTGCAAGCCAGGGGCAGAGCCAGGAATCCAGCTTGTAGTGCCAAAGATGTCTTGGCACTTGAGAGAAAATATATTACCTCCAATCATTGCTACCATGATTATTATGGTTGTTATTGTTATAATATCATCATTATTACAGCAACTTGGAACACAAGTGATTGAGACTCTCCAGTTATAGGAGGCACGATGGCCTTTTCATGTAAGACCTCTAATTCTTATCATCTTGCAAGAGAGAGAAATGTTATCCCCATTCTATAGATGAAGAAAGGAAGGCCAGCAGGAGTGAAGAAATTTGCAATAGACCCACATGCAAAAGAGGAATGTTCCATTCATATATCACTTAGTGAAAATACCAAGTCACACAACAGGGTTGCTGGGTGAGTCTACTGTCAATGAAAGAAGATTTATTGACAATAAAGGGGTGTGTGTCACAGAGCTGCTGGCTGTTCATAAAACTCACTTCATCTTCCTCCTGGGAATGCAGTTAGCTGTTTCCCAGCCTCTCTTGCAGTTAAGAGTGGCGGAGAGACTCGGTGCCAGTCAATGGCACATGGGTGGAGTGACGCGTACCCCTTGCAGGCAGAGCACACAGAAACCACATGACCTTCCATGCTCGTTCCTCTTTCCCCAGCTGGAAGCAGAGGACCCTGCACCCTGGGGGAAGGCAAACCCAAAAGATGGGCATTGTTTATATCCCCCAACACATAGAGCAAAGCCACCTACCACGCAGAAACTCCCGTCTTAAACTAGCACATGAGCAAAAAACAAACTTCTACTGCGTTAAACCACTTCATATTTTCAGGTTTATTTGTTACAGCAGCTACTGTGACCGATACAAAGTGTGACTCTGTATATATTCTGGGACAAATGCCTGGATGGATCTACACCAACATGTTAATGTGAAATCTCTCTGGCTGGAGACATGGTAAGTAAATTTCATTCTTTTTCTTCTTGCTGACCTGCATTTTCAACAAAAATGAGTTCGTACTTGTGCAATAAGACACACAATATTTTTTTAAGTGATGGCAAATGTCACACATACTAGCTCATGATCTTTGAGGTTCAAGGGAAGCGGCGGCCGGGGGGTAAGGTCTTCCTTCACCCATGTAAGTCCTCTGTGGCATGTACGATTGTTTACCAACAGGCGAGTGCAATGTACATGAGATGACGCTAATAATAATAATGATAATCATGTGGTACATTTATAGCGCTTCCTTCACAAAAGTCCCGGGGCGCTTTACATTTCAGCACAATTAAAGGCAGCCACAGACAAAAAACCTTTTCAGCTGTGCTTTATAAAGGGAAAGCGATTCAGCTTTTTGAGCATAAAAGGAAGCCGATTCCTCTCGATGACGGGGACGGCATCTCCATGTGCTCAGGCCCCCCAAACCCTCGTATGTTATATTTAGGACGATCCAACTGGCCCAGAGGAAAGATCAGAAAGACCATAAGGACTGAGTTACAGAAAAAGCAGGTCGAAACCTCATTCAAGCATCACTTTATTGCCCTAACACAGAAAGCAGGGTCCTCCCTGTATCTGTCTGTCAAATATAGCAGCTTGGTGCTGTTACATTTGAAAGCCCGGCAAACAGAAATGGATTTGGAGTTGGAAATAAATAATCTATTAAATAGCTCCTGATATTTACTGGATTTAAAATGCTGTGCAAACGAGGCCCCACGGGAGTTGATTACTATCGTGTCCCTGGGAGACGGGTAAGTGCCGGGTAGCTCAAGCATGCGGGCAACACGGTCACCCTCACGTGACTGGGAAGATGCCTTCAGACTCTGGGAACCCAGCAAGGGGACTGGTGACATGCGCCGAATGAGAAATGTTTAAAATCTCCCCGAAGGCATGGGAGAAATCCAGTCTTCCTTTCTCTTCCCCCACTATCCCTGGGGCACACAGCCCAAGCCCCTGTAGCACGACAAGATGCTTAGGTAATACCTCTTTGCTCCTTCCTGCCCCTGTCCCTGGAGAAGCATCCTCACGAAGGTGGCTGTGTTGTCAAATGCAGAGGAACCACACAGGCAGCTTTTCTGGGAGCCACACACAGGGGAAATGCCAAAGTGGCAGCTGGATGTCTCAGAGCCCCTCTCCTCTCCCTGTGTCCTTCAGGGCTGGGTTTCACTGATGCCATCACTGTTCCCAACCAAATGAGTCTTGACACATTGCATTCACCAGCTGAGTGCAAGAGGCGGTGGCAATCAGGCCATCAGGAAACTCAGGGACAGTGTGAGCAGCTCCCGTGTAAAACCTCACACGGGCTTCGAGTACATTAGGATAAACGCCATGCGCTTTTCCCAGCCTGCAAAGCCCTGCGGTTATCTGGCCTCTGCACCCCTCTTCCTGCTGCTCCCTGAACATCTCGGGCCTGCCTCAGGACCTTTGCACCTGCTGCATCCCTGCCTGACCTGCTTTCTCTGCCTTTTGGCATGGTCACCACCTCCTCCTCGCTAGAGCCGAGCTCAAATGTCACCTCCCCAAAGAAGCCTCCTCTGAGTCCCTGTTCGAAGTAGCTCTCCTGTCACCCTGACCCATCCATCACCTGCTTGTGGCTTTCTCAGCACTTACAACGATGCGTTAATGATCTCCCTGTTTGTTTGCTCAACTTGTCTGTCTCTTCTGCTGGAATGTGAAGCCCACAGCAGCCACTGGGTTCTGAGTGCCTGTCCCATGTCCTGGCGCTCGGCCAGGGTCCGAGAAACGCCTGTGGAAGGCACGTTCGAGAAGGCACGTTAGCACTGAGGCTAACAGATGGCCCTCGGGCCCCTGCAGGTGCTGTTACTGGGTCACTCTGGGCCCTCACCCATCTTGGACTCGCTGCTCACCTTTCAGGGCCACCTGGCACACGGAGGTTTCCAAGGTGTGCCGGAAGCTCTTGGCAGTAGAAGAGTCTGCTTGCTCAGGGGCAGGAAGTAGGAACGGGTTTCTTTAAAGCAGTACACTTCATACTTGAGCGCGAGTCAGAATGCCCTGGGGGCTTCCTCAGACTCAGATTGCGGGACATCCCCAGAGTTTCTGCTGCAGTAGAGGACGGTGGGAGGGAGAAGCTGCATTTCCAGCAGGTTCCCACGACGAGAAGCACAGATTTCAATAATCTCGGAGTTCTGGAAAATTATCTGGGGAGCGGGGATGGGGGTGAGGCGGGGGCTTCTGTGAGGAATTGTACGTTCTGTGAGTTTTTTTTTTTTTTTAATTTTTTAAATTTATTTCAGCATATTATGGGGGTACAGATGTTTCTGTTACATATGTTGCCCTTGCCCCCACCTCCCTCCCTAAGTCCGAGTGATGGACATATTTTTTTTTTTTTTTGAGACAGAGTCTCACTGTGTTGCCCTGGCTAGAGTGAGTGCCGTGGCGTCAGCCTAGCTCACAGCAACCTCAGACTCCTGGGCTCAAG
>CAUYSK010051342.1:0-23456 GCA_963575035.1 Avahi laniger | reverse complement strand
TCTCTCTTCCTTTTCTTACAAGGGCACTAATCTCATCATGGGGGCCACACCCTCATGACCTCATCTAACCCCGATTACCTCCCAAAGGCCTCATCTTCAAATACATTATGGGTTAGGGCATCAACATAGGAGTTTTGGGGAAGACACAGTCAGTCTGTAACATTCTACATTTGGCCCCCCAAAATTCATCTCTTTCTCCCATGCAAAATACATTCATTCTATTCTCACAGCTCCCAGTTTTTTAAACTAATTCCAGCATCAACTCCAAAGTCTCATCTGAATGTCATATAAACCAGATATGGGTGAGACTAGAGGTATGATTTATCCTGAGGCAAGATTCATCTCCAACTGTGAACCTGTAAAATAAAAACAGTTATGTGCTTACAAAATACGATGGTGGAACAGGCATAAAATAGACATTTCTATTCCAAAAGGGAGCAATCAGAAGAAAGGGGTGACTGGTCCCAAGCAAATCCAAGACCTAATAAGACAAATTCTGTTAGATCTCAAGGCCTGAGAATAATCCTGTTTTGCTTAATACTCTGCTCTCTGGAACTATTGAGGTGGCGGCATCACCCCATGGCTCTAGGTGGGGGTTGTACCCTCCAGCTTCAGGCAGAGGTCTTTTGGCCTATTGAAACCAAGGCAGCAGCCTGATCTCTGAATCACCTTTAGGGTCATTTTTCCCTTTTCTTGATGAATAGTTCATGTTCGTAGCCATATGTCTCTATCGTCCCATTGTACCAAATCCAAGAAGTCTGACATCCTCCTTCATTTCATCCCATCTCTATCCCTTTCAGTTCAACTTGCAGTGTTTCTCCTAATACAATCCCATAAACTCTTTATTGAGTGATAGCCCTGGTGTTCTTTTCAGAATATGCTTTCCTATTTTTTGCAATATGGATCAGTTGAGAATTTTCTAACTCTTCAAGTTCTGGTTCCTTTTTGCTTAACAATTACTTCTTCAATTCATCTCTCTCCTTTTGCATTTTACCATGAGCAGTCAGGAAGAACCAAGCCACCCCTTCAACACTTTGTTTATAAAAGTCTCTGCAGATAAATATACAGTTTCATCGCTAGCAAGTTCTACCTTGCACAAAACACTAGAGCACAAGTTCAGTCAAGCACTTTGCCACTTTATGACAAGGATTGCCTTTCCTTCAGTTCCAATAACATGTTCCTCATTTTCATCTGAGATCTCACCAGAATTACCCTTAAGGTTTATGTTTCTAATATGTACCTCAAAATTCTTCCAGCCTATACTCAGTTCCAAAGCCACTTCCATAGGCTTAGGTATTTTTTACAGCAGCACTCTACTTTTCAGTACCAAAATCTGTCTTAGTCTGCTCAGGCTGCCATAACAAATACCTTAGCCGGGGTGGCTTAAACAACAGAAATTTATTTCTCACAGTTCTGGAGGCTGGGAAGTCCAAGATCAAAGTGCTGGCCTATTCAGTTACCAGTGAGGGCTCTCTTCCTGGCTTGCAGATGGCCACCATCTTGCTGTGTTCTTACATACTTCTTCTTTGTGCATGTGTATGAGGAGAGAGACAGAGAGATGGAGAGCAAGCTCTCTGGTGTCTTTTTTCAGAAAGACACTAATCCCATGTGAAGTCCCCACCCTCATACCCTCATCCAACCCTAATTACCTCCCAAAGGCCCCATCTCTGAATACTATCAACATATGAATTTGGGGAGGAGGGACACAAATATTCAGTCCATAGCAATGACTATTAGAAGTCTCAGGTCTATGCCAAACAGCCTCAAAACTGGCTAAATTTCAAAGGAGGGAACAAAGATCCTCTTGACCCTTCAAAGCAATCTTGTGCAGACTGGAGAAATTGTCATTATCTGTCGCCTTGAAGTTTAGCTCATGAGAAAGCAGAAGGTGTGCCACTGCAGTGTGCCCACAGTAATTGACCCAGTGTAGGTAGTAACACTCTGTGGATTTGGGAATACCGCTGGGCTCTACTTTACAGCAAAAATGGCATGCAGCATAGTAGTGTGGCTGGGGTAGTGAGCAGTACTGTAGCCATTCCTATGCAAGGTTACCAAGTGGATTCCTCTCCTAAAGTCCAACTCCTCCAGGACCTGTTGCACACAGGATACCACACTCTGGAGTCAGCACCAGCGACCTCACACACAGGGCCTGAGCACTGCCATCCTGGCCTTGGCCTCTAGCTCAGACTTAGAGTCCCTGGTGGGAGGTGGGAGGCCCCAGCCTGTCAAGACACCCTCCCATCAGTAAAAACAAAACAAAATAATTTGGTGTTTACATTAATTAGGAAATTATAGTAATTAGAAAATATTATTATTAATTTATGATGTTGCCAAATAAAATACCAAATGTGTATTAATGAGGAGTGTAAGGAGCTGTAAGAAGTAATAAAAAATAATAATACTTCTTAGTTCACAGGTTAGCACAATTTTCTGTGTAAACATATAGAATTTTATTTATATTTAAATTTAGAATTTTATTTCTATTCTTTATTATTAAAGATTTATATTGAGACTTGCTCTGAGTCTAGAGTTTCAGTTTAGAATATGATAGCTATGCGATGTGTTGAAACTTTCCATCTCTGTTTTTGTATGTTATCCTGAACTGCCACAAATTTAAAACAAGCAAGATCAAAATAAAACTCAGGGGCACATCTACTTACCCTGTATGTGCAGTAAAATGCGCTGCTACTTAGTTGTTAAAGGTGTGCTCCACAAAGAGCAGCTACTGTCTCCTTAAGTGAGATTGATGTTAGTTAATGTTTGGGCACGAAGAAGGGGTCATTCATGCACCCTTTCATTCGTATTTATCGAGCATCTTCTTTGTACTGTTGCACTATGGCAAGCATTGGGCACAAAGTAAGGAACAGGACACATGATCCATACCTTGTTAGAAGTTACAGTCACATGAATGGAGTGTATTGTCAAGAAGGAAAGAAAAAATAGAATATGTTGAGAAGACATGGATTTGATAAAGAACAAGAATTATGAGAGTGATCTAGGTGGGAGCAAGTTTGAAAAAGGGGCTTAAACTGATACGAGGTAAAGGAAATTGTGAAAAGACTATGAAAATTTTAGGTATGGAGATGGACAACAGAGTGAGAAACTTAAATATCAAACTATCCTTTTATTTTAATTTTGAAACTACACTATTCTGTGGAATCCTTATCAGGTTAACAAGAGCAGAAAAAATCTATTTTTTTGGAAATCTTGTTTTAGAGAAATGCATGTGTATATAGCACATGACACTACTAGTATTTTGATTTTATGCTGTCATTAAATAATTTTTCTTTACCAAACTCTCAGATAAATATTTTCAAAATCTTAATAATATAAAAAGAATTCACAGACAGCTTGATAGCTGCTCTGGTATTAACATACTGATGTGTGGGATGAATTGAAAATGACAGGCTGGAGTCAGGCACCACTTGGGAAGATAATGCATTAGTTTTAACAATTGCTTGCAGTTTAAGTTAATAGTTCTCTATGTCTTACAAAAGTAAAATTTCTGTCTTGATATTTTAATATTAAGTAACCAAAATATGTAGGTACTTTAAAAAACTTACTACAGTTTTATATTCTTTCTAAAATTCTAACTTATTTTTAATAGAATACTTCTCATACATAATTTTCGATGTTTACAATATTAGTAACAGTGACTTTCAGGTCTTGTCAATAATATTCCAAGGAAAGATCAGCATTGCCCTTCTTCCTTCTTCCTTTCCTCCTTCTTTTCTTTCCCTTTTCTTTCCTAATGGCTTGCAACTAATAAGTATTGGTTGAACATCCCAGTGATAATCATTAGAGGCAAGAAATAATGGACAAATGCTAAAATCCGTGGATGAAAATATGATGAGAAAAAAGATCTTCATACTCTCAACATATCTTCCCATGTGTATCCATAACATGGAAAAAATAATAATTTTCTAGTGAACAAACCTGGCAGACACCATCTGAACTATACGATTAAAGTTAACACCACTGGTGATAAGACATAGGGGCATGATGTACCTCCTGACATGATGTACTTTGAAGGGTACAATATCACTTCTCTCGTATTCTTGATAAAAGTACATAACTTCAATCAAATTTTGAGAAAATATCAGAAAAACCCAAATTGACAGACATTGCACAAAATAAATAGTCAGTACTTTTCAAAGTATCAAGTTCTTAAGAGACAGAGGGAGAGTCACAGATAGAAGACCAAGAGGACATGACAGCTGAATGCAAAGGGGAATCGTGAATTGGGTCCCCTAGGACAGAACAAGGTTGTTTTGTAAAGTAAGGCTAATGTTCTGGTCTGATAATAGCAGCATATTTATATAAGTTGTTATATTGGGGGAGCTGACTATATGGGAACTCTTTGCTCTATTTTGCAATCTTTCATAAATCAAATTATTTTTTAAAAAGTGAAAAATAAATAAATCTACATACCTACACTCATGTATGTGTGTATACAGAGTCATGTGTCTCTTGAGGACAGGGATACATCCTGAAAATTGTATCTGTAGGTGATTCCATCATTGTACAAACATCGTAGAGTGTACTTACACAACCATACATGGTATAGCCTACTACACACCTAGGCTATGTCGTATAGGCCATTGCTTCTGGGCTACAAACTTGTAGAGCATGTTACTGTACTAAATACTGTAGGCAATTAGAACACAATGATAGGTATTTGTATATCTAAACATACATAAACATGGAAAAGGAACCGTAAAAATATGCAATAAAAGATAAAAAATTGTACACCCATACAGAGCACTTAGCAGGAATGGAGCTCGCAGGACTGCAAGTTGCTCTGGGTGAGTCAGTAGTGAGTGGTGAGTAAATGGGAAGGCCTAGGACAGTATACTACTGTCAACTTTATAAACACTATACATTTAAACCACACTAAATTTATAAAAACTTTTTTTCTCTTTTCATTTTTCTTACTTTTAAATCTTTTTGTGTAAAAACTAAGAGAAAAAACATACGCATTAGCCTAGGCCTACACAGGGTCATGTTCATCAATATCGCTGTCTTCCACCTCCACATCTTGGCAGATTGGAAGGTCTTCAGAGGCAATAACATGCATGGAGCTGTCATCTCCTATGATAACAATGTCTTTCTTCTGGAATACCTCCTGAAGGACCTGCCTGAGCCTGCTTTACAGTTAACTTTATTTTTTTATAAGTAGAAGGAGCACACTCTAAAATAATGATGAAAAGCATATTGTAATAAATACATAAATAGAAAAGTAGTTATCATCATGAATTATTACGCATTGTATTAGTACATAATTGTATGTGCTCTACTTTTATACAACTGACAACACAGTAGGTTTGTTTACACCAACATCGTCACAAACACAAGTAGTGTGTTGTGTGCTACTACTTTATCACAGCTATGATGTCACTAATGGCTATAGGAATTTTTCAGCTTCATTATGTTCTTATGGGACCACCACTGTATATGTTGTCCATCGTTGAATGAAACATTGTTATGTGTTTATATATATTTTATATATATATATATATCACATGTATATAAAATCTTCAGAACTTGACCACTTCTACTATCATTATTTGTTCTAGTCTGGCTTGAGTCAGATGATCTCCTGTCTAGATAATGGTCAATAGCCACCTAACTATCTCCCTCATTCCATTCTCAGTTTCTCTTAGTTTATTTTCTTTTTTTTATTGCTTATTTTTTTCTAAATTTTTTATTTTTAATTATTATGGGTATGTAATAGTTGTATATCTTTATAGGGTACATGTGATGTTTTGATATAGGCATACAATGTGAATTCATCAAATCAGGACAATTTCTTTATCTATTCATCCACTGATGGACACGTAGGGTCCATCACCTCAGGCATTTCACATTTCTTTGTGTTAGGAACATTCCAATTCCACTCTTTTAGTTATTTTAAAGTACACCCTAATTTATTTTTTATTATAATCATTTTGTTGTACTATCAAATATTGTTCATTCTATCCAACTATATTTTTGTACCCATTGACCATACCCACTTTATGCCCCTCTCCTCACTACCCTTCTTAGCCTCTGGTAACTGTCATTCTACTCTCTGTCTCCATGAGATCAATTGTTTTTAATATTTAGCTCCCATGAATGAGTGAGAACATACAAGATTTGTCTTTCTGTGCTTGGCTTATTTCACTTGACATAATGTTCTGAAGTCCCACCCACGTCGTTGCAAATGGCAGGATTTCAGTCTTTTTTGTGGCTATGTAATACTCCATTGTGTATATGTACCACAATTTCTTTATGCATTCATCCATTCATGGACACTTAGGTTGATTCCAAATCTTGGCTGTTGTGAATAGTGCTTCAATAAAGATGGGAGTATAGCTGTCTTTTCAATATACTGATTTCCCCTCTTTGGATATATACCCAAAGAGATTGCTGGGTCATATGGTAGTTCTATTTATAGTTCCTGAGAAAACTTCATACTGTCTTCCATAGTGATTGTACTAATTTACACTCAACCCCCAACAGTGTATGAGGGTTCCCCTTTTTCCACATCCTTACCAGCATTCATTATTGCCTTTTTGATAAAAGCCATTGTAACTGGGATGAGATGAGATCTCATTGTAGTTTTGACTTGCATTTCTCTGATGACTAATGATGTTGAGCATTTTTTAATATGCTTTTGGGCCATTTGTATGTCTTCTTTTGAGAAATGTCTATTGAGATCCTTTACTCATTTTTTCACTGGATTATTTGATTTTTCCTATTCAATTGTTAAAGCTCCTTATGTATTCTAGTTATTAATTTCCTGTCAGATGGATAGTTTGAAAATATTTTCTCCCATTCTGTGGATTGTCTCTTCACTTTCTTGCTTGTTTCCTTTGCTGTGCAGAAGCTCTTTAGCTTGATGTGATCCCATTTGTTCAGTTTTGCTTTGGTTGCCTGAGCTTTGGGACTATTACTCAAGAGGTCCTTACTCAGACCATGACCCGAAGCATTTCTTCAATGTTTTCTTTTAGTAATTTCATAGTTTTAGGTCTTAGATTTAAGTCTTTAATCCATTGTTATTTGATTTTTGCATATGGCTAAAGATAAGGGTCTAGTTTCATTCTCTGGCATATGGATATCGTTTTCCCAGTACCATGTGTTGAAGAGATTGTCCTTTTCCCATTGTATGTTCTTGGCAGCTTTGTTGAAGATGAGTTCACTACAGATGTTTAGATTTATTTCTGGATTCTCTATTCTGTTCCATTGGTCTATGTGTCTGTTTTTATGCCAGTACCCCATTGTTTTGGTTACTACAGCTCTGTAGTATAATTCAAAGTCAGATAATGTTATTTCTCCAATTTTGTTCTTGCTCAGAATGGTTTTGGTTATTCTGGGTCTTTTGTGGTTCCATATAAATTTTAGGATTATTTTTTCTGTTTCTGTGAAGAATGTCATTGGTATTTTGATGGGGATTGCATTGACTCTGTAGATTGCTTTGGGTAGTATGGATGTTTTAACAATATTGATTCTTTCAATCCATGAGCATGGAATATATTTCCATTTTTTTGTGTCCTCTTCAACTTCTTTCATCAATATTTTGTAGTTTTCATTGTAGAGATTTTTCACATCTTTGGTTAAGTTTATTCCTTGATATTTTATTTATTTTTTTTGTTGAGATTTTTTTCTTGCTTTCTTTTTCAGATTTTTACTGTCGACGTATAGAAATGCTACTGATTTTTGTATGTTGATTTTGTATCCTGCAACTTCACTGAATTTGTTTATAAGTTCTAATAGTTTTGGGGTGGAGTCTTTAGGTTTCTCTAGATATAAGATCATATCATCTGCAAACAAGGATAATTTGACTTCTTCCTTGCCAATTTGGATGCTCTTTATTTCTTTCTGTTGTCTGATTGCTCTGGCTAGAACAACCAGTACTATGTTGAATAACAGTGGTGAAAGTGGGCATCCTTGTCTTATTCCACATCTTAGAGAATGGGCTTTCAGTTTTTCCCTATTTAGTATGATACTAGCTGTGGGTCTGTCATATATGAATTTTATTATGTTAAGTTCCTTCAATACCCAGTTTTTTGAGAGCTTTTAATCATGAAGGGGCGTTGAATTTTATTGAATGTCTTTTCAGCATCAATTGAAATGATCATATGGTTTTAGTCCTTTGTTCTGTTGATATGTTGTATCACATTCATTGATTCGTGTTTGTTGAACCATCCTTGCATCCCTGGGATGAATGCCCCTTGATCATGATGAATAATATTTTTAATGTGTTGTTGAATTCAGTTTGCTAGTATTTTGTTAAGGATTTTTGCCTCTATGTTCATCAGAGATATTGGGCTATAGTTTTCTTTTTTTGATGTGTCTTTGGCTCTGGTATCAGAGAGATATGTGCCTCATACAATGAGTTTGATTTTTCAGAATAGTTAAAGTAGGATTGGTATTAGTTCTTCAAATGCCTGGTAGAATTCAGCAGAGAAACCATCAAGTCCTGGGCTTTTTTTTGATAGGATACTTTTTATTACTACTTCTATCTCATTACTTATTATTGGTTTATTCAGGTTAGGTTTGTCAAGGAATTATCCATTCCTTCTAGGTTTTCCATTTCATTGGCATATAATTGCTTTTACTAGTTTTTAATAATCTTTGAATTTGTGCAGTATCAGTGGTAATGTCTCCTTTTTCATCTCTGATTTTACTTATTTGGGCCTTCTCTCTTTTTTCCTTAGTCTGGCTAAAGATGTGTCTATTTTGTTTATTTTTTCAAAAAAAACAACTGTTCATTTTGTTGACCTTGGATTGTTTTTTCTGGTTTCAATCTCAAACCACAGAGTATGGCTGCTCTAATCTTTATTATTTCTTTTCTTTTACTACTTTTGAGTTTGGTTTGTTCTTGTTTTTCTAGTTCTTTGATGTGTATTGTTAAGTTATTTATTTGAAGCTTTTCTTCTTTTTTGACATAAGCATTTATTGCTATACTTTTTCTATATCCCATGGGTTTTGTATGTTGTGTTTTCATTTTCATTTGTTTCAAGAAATTTTTAAATTTCCTTCTTAATCTTTTCATTGACCAGTAGTCATTCAGGAGTATATTGTTTAATTTTCTTTTGTTTGTATATTTTCCGATATTCCTCTGGTTATTGATTTCTAGTTTTATTCTATGTGATCAGAGAAAATACTTGGTATAATTTCAATTTTTTTGAATTTTTTCAGACTTGTTTTGTGGCCTAACATATGGTTTGTCCTTGAGAATGATTCATGAGCTGAGGAGAAGAAGGTGAATTCTGTAGCTGTTGGATGAAACATTCTGTAAATATCTATTAGGTCCATTTGGTCTATAATGCAGATTAATTCCAATGTTTTGTTCTTCATTTTCTGTCTGGATATCTTTCCAATGCTGAAAGTGGAGTGTTGAGGTCTCTAACAATTATCATATTGGGATTTATGTCACTCTTTAGTTCTGATAATATTTACTTTATATATCTGGGTGCTCCAGTGTTGGGTGCATATATATTTAGAATTGTTATATCCTATTGCTGAATTGATCCCTTTATCCCCCCGCCCCCATAATGACCTTCTTTGTCTCTTTTTACAGTTTTTGTCTTGAAATCTATTTTGTCTGATAGAAGCATAGCTACTCTTTCTGGTTTTTGGTTTCCATTTGCATGCAATGTTTTTTTCCATCCCTCTATTTTCAGTCTATGTGTGTCTTTATAGGTGAAGTGTATTTTTTGCAGACAACATATGGTTGGTTCTTGTTTTTTTTATCCTTTCAGCCACTTATCTCTTTTGATTGGAGAGTTTTGTCCATTCATATTCAATGTCATTATTGATAGGTAAGGACTTACTACTGCCATGTTGTTATTTGATTTCTGGTTGTCATGTGGTCCTTCCTTCCTTCCTGTCTTCCTTTATTAAAAGTGATTTTCTCTGGTAATGTGTTCTAATTTCTTGCTTTTTATTTTTTGTGTATCCATTGAAGGTTTTCTTGAGTTGAAGTTACCATGAGACTTGCAAAAAACATTTTATAACCAGTTGTTTTAAAGATATGACAACTCTGCTTACAAACAAACAAATAAGCAAAGAAATTGTACCATTTAACTCCATCTCCCCACTTTTTAACTTTTTATTATTTGTATGCTTATCATTTTTACTACCTATCTCTCAAAAAGTTGTCCTTATTTTTTTATAGGTTTGCCTTTTAGTCTTCTTACTCAAAATATAATTGGTTTATACACCACAATTGCAGCAATAGAGTATTCTGTATTTGTATACTTACTGTTACCAGTGAGTTGTATACCTTTAGAGAATTTCTTACTGTTCATTAATGACCTTTTCTTGCAGATTGAAGAACTCTTTTTAGCATTTCTTATAGGACAGGTCTGGTGTTAATGAAATTCCTTGGCATTTGTTTGTCTGGAAAAATATTTTTTCTTTATGTTTGAAGGATATTTTTGCAGGATATAATATTCTAGAGTTGACGTTTTTTTCCCTTAACACTTAGAATATGTCATGCCACTCTCTCCTGGCCTATAAGGTTCCCACTGAGAAGTCTGCTGCCAGATGTATTGGAGCTCTTTTATGTTATTTTTTTCTTTTTTCTTGCTTCCCTTAGGACCTTTTCTTTATCTGGGATATTTGGGAGCTTTATTGTTAAATATCTTGAGGTAGCCTTGTTAGGGTTAAACCTGATTGGTGTTCTATGACTTTTTTGTTCCTAAATATTGATATGTTTTTCTAGGCTTGGAAACTTCTCTGTTATTATTTCTTTGAATATACTTTCTATCCCAATCTCTCTACCTCCTCTCTAAGGTCAATAATTCTTAGATTTGCTCTTTTAAAGCTGTTTTCTAGATCTTGTAGGTGTGCTTCATTCTTATTTATTCTTTTTTCTTTTTTCTTTTCAGTCTGTGTATTTTCAAATAGCCTGTCTTCAAGCTCACTAATTTTTTCTTCTGCTTGGTCAATTCTGTTGAGAGAAACTGACGCATTTCTCAGTTTGTCAGTTGAATTCTTAAGCTCTAGAATTTCTGCTCGATTTTTTTTATTATTTTAATTTCTTTGTTTAATTTCTCTTATAGTCTTCTGAATTCCTTCTCTGCACTGTCTTGAAGTCCACTGAACTTCTTCAGGACAACTATTTTGAATTCTTTGTCTGAAATGTCACCTATCTCCATCATTCCAGAATTGGTGACTGGTATGTTATTTAGTTCATTTGGTGAGATCATGTCTTCCTGGATTTTCTTGATGCTTGTGGATATTCATCCATGTCTGACCATTGAAGAGTTAGGTATTTATTTTAATCTTTACAGTCTGGGCTTGTCTGAATCTGTCCTTGAGAAGCTATTCCAGATATTCAAAGAAAATTGAGTGTTGTGATCTAAGTCTTTTGTCACTGTGGCCCTGTCAGCACTGGGGGTGACCCATGCCCAGTAATGCTGTGACTCTTACTGATTCCTGGTAGTACTGCCTTGGTGAGCATGGGTAAGATACAAGAGAATTCCCTGGATTACCAAGCAAAACCTCTCGCTTTCTTCCCTCACTCTCTGTGCTGGGCTTGTGGAGTTGGGGGAGGAGTGACATGGGTAGTCCTGGCTACCAGCACCAGATCACACCGTAAGCCAGCCCACTCTCACTCAAAGCCAGTGGTGACTATTGCCTGGCTACTTCTGATGTTTATTCAAAGCCCAAGGGCTCTTTAGTCAGCAGGTGGTGAATTCTGCCAGGACTGGGGAAGGCAGCATGTTTCCTTCTGGCCTAGGGTGGGTCCAGAAATGCCATCCAGGAATTATGGCCTGGTACCCAAGTTGTAAAACAAAGTCCTCTGAGCTCTTCCCTTTCCTTTCCTTAAGTGGAAGAAGATTCTGAGCCAAACTGCCTATTGGGGCAGGGGTGTCTCACTGGGTCATGTGCACCTCAAGTGCTGGCTCCAAGCCAGCACAGCCACTGGAATTGCCCAAGGACTGCAGCTCTTGTGGCTCCACTGACTTATGAATTTAGTCCAGGCCCCAAGCTGCTCTTTTTCTGCAACTGGTGGGGCTAGCGGAAACTTGGGTTTTGGGGCAGAAGATTTCCCTATGGCTGAATTATTTAAAATGCTCCCTCTGTCTGCACTGGCAGAATCCTGCCATATGCTGTGTTCCCCAGTACCAGGGCAGCCATGAATTTCAATTCTCTCTCCACTTGGCATGCTGGAGTGCAGCACTGCTGGGGGATTGGGGAGGAGTGGTGTAGGCAAAGCAAGACTGCCTTCTCTGTCCTCCTCAGTGCCTTTTTCCTTGATATAATGTTAAAACCAGGTAATATGATTGTTTGCCTGATTTTTGGTTCTTCTGAAGATGCTCGCTTGCATGGATAGTTGTTGAATTTACTGTTTGTGTGGATAGATGATCACTGGAGGCTTCTGTTTGGCCATCTTGCTCTGCACACTCTGTCAGTTTATTTTCAGTCCAGTAGTCAGAGTGACCCCATTAAAACAAAGTCAGCTATGTCACTACTTAGCTCAATGGACCCAATGGCATCCTATGTCATTTGCCAGTTCCAGTGACATGCAGGGTCTACCTTGTATGATAATCTGAAGATCATCTGGCCTTTTCTCTCCTCTATCACTTCCACCCTCCACCTCTCTAGCTGCATTTCCTATTGTTCTCCTCCTTGCTCACTTTGCTCAAGCTGTATTGGCCTCTTTGTTGGTCATGAAACAATGGATCAGACGTGTTTTCATCTAAAGGTCTTTGCACTTGTTATTCCCTTTGTCAGAGATGTAAGGATTCTTACAGGCCCTCTAGTTCACATTTCCCCCTAGTTTTCCCCAGTTGATGCTTTCATCTTTTTGGTGGTGTCTTCATTGAGTATTTTTCCGGGATTTGACTGAACGTGTTCAATGAAAGGAAGTTTAATAGCCTAATTTCCTATCATTCTTCTCCCATATTGATAAGTCCTGTTAATTTTTTCTTTTAGAATGTCTTTAATTTGTAAGTCCTACTTCTCCATTTTTACCGTATTCACTATTAAGATGTATAGTTCAGGACCTTACCACATCATCACTAAAATACTGTGATAGTATGATTTGGCTACTGACTGAGTCTCTCCAATCCATCTCACAGACTTGGATCAGACTCATCATTCTTTTTTAGATTTTATTTTACTTTACACATTTTAAAATACTGTCTTTATCTTATCACAGTTCCACTTACAAAATTTAAAGAGTTTCCTATATTCTTTTCTTCTTTTTTTTAGAGACAGAGTCTCTCTCTGTTGACCAGGCTAGAGTGCAGTTGTGCTATCATAGCTCACAGTAACCTTGGACTCCTAGGCTCAAGTGATTCTCCTGCCTCAGCCTCTTGAGTAGCTAGGACTATCAGTGCACACTGCCATACTGGGACAATTCATAAATTTTTTGTAGAGATGGAGTTTCACTATGTTGCCCAGGCTGGTCTGAAACTCCTGGCCTCAAGTGAGCCTCCCAAAGTGCTGGGATTACAGGCATGAGCCACCCACTGTGCTCCACCAACTTCCTGTATTCTTTATCAGTCTAAGTTCCTCTGATGTCTAGACTCTCTCCACCTTATTTCTTATTGGTATCAAAACACACCTTTTTTGTGGTGTGTGCACAAGCAAGCGTGTTTAGGGACTGCCATGATCTTATTGCTAATTTATTGTCCACCAACATCTTCCCGTGTCCACATCTTTGTTTTTATCTTTATTGTTAACACCAGATTTAGAAAAAAGTCTTTTCAATAATTATTTTGAGAGACATTTGGGCTACAAAAGGGAGTTTACCAATAATTTTTCTATCAGAACTGATTTTTCTGTTTGCACTTTTGCCAAAACTGAAGGAATGGCTCAGCATTATAAAATCAGTACAAATATCACCAGTTTCTCCTGTCTGGGAGGCCTTTCATGGTAGAGTCTATTGTGAAATAACTGGTTTCAGAACAGATCAAGGAAATGAAAGAATGGTTTTATACTGATTTAGGTAAAGCATCTCGTAAAGGTAACATGTATTTTTGCTTAAAAAGTACCAATTCTATCAAATGGGTATCTGTCTAAGGAAAATTGAGGGGTCTCGATAGTAGTGCTTTGTAACCTTTACTGTAGCTTTTTGTTTCTTTTTTCTCTTTTTTTTTGAGAGGAGGTAAATCTAAGCACATGTTCATTTAAGAAGTTAGTGAAATATATATCCTATTATCCCCAACTTAAAAAGAGAACTTTATCTCCTATTTTTAATTGATAAAGGTTTTCTGCAACAGAAAAAGGATGAAAAATCCATGGGTTCATAAATTAATCTTTTGGCTTCAGGGTATCCAGAGCCATGAACATTTGAAAAATATCCACGTGGAGGTAACAAGAAAAGAAAATGGTTAGAAAAAAGAAAATGAAGGCAGGCAGTTGAATCAACAGATATGGGAAAAGAATGGGTATTGATAAATCAATAAAAGAGGAGGGTTACTAAATGGTGAAATATTCTCTATTAAAAATGGCTAATAAAATTATCTTTCAGTGATTCAGTTCTATAGTACTCGAAAATAAAAAACACAAATAATGAGGTTCTAATGAATGACTATCCCAAACTACCTATCAAGTTCAGTCTTGCACAGTTAGAAAAAAGCACACTCCTTTTACAAACTTGGCTCAAGAGTTTGGCTCAAGACCAGCATGACTTAATAGCTGTAATTTGCATTTGAATGCAATTAACTGGGCTAGTACTTTGCGGGTAATCAAGCTGTCTGCAATACACATATGCTGCAAACTCAACAAAAGTCCAAAGCACTGGAAGGAAATGTTTATTCTTTGAATTTCCCTTATATATGGAACTCAGGTTTAGGACCTCAAATGCAATTTTAGATTTCAAGCTCTGATTTTAAATGTGAACAATGAAATCTAACTTTTATCTAATTGTTGTTCTTAATAAAGAAAAGTTGAGCTGCTTGCTATTTTTTTCCCCAAAAGAATAATTTCACTGCTTTTGTAGAAGTGATTTATGTTAATTTAAGAATTTCAAGCAGTATAAAAGAGATACAAAGGAAAAAAGAACTCCTCACACCTTTACTTCCTACCCAGAAATAACTTCCACCAATATTAAAAATAAACAGAAATGAGAAAATGTGAAGATGTATACATAGTTAAAAGTTTGATTTTCTGGTAATGATATGAGGCATTAAAATCAGTTTATAAAGTGTTAACAAACTGCTTTTATGATAAGGTAAATTACTACTATTAGAATTTAAGATCACCTTGTTACTTTACAGCATATATTCTTCATATGCTACTTGTTGTAGCGTAATCTGACATTTTCTAAATCTGCAGAATAAAATGCATAGTAGTGAAACTAAGAGTGAAGAACAAAGAGCCCAGTACAGAGAATCAAGATTCCCGGATTTTAAATTAGTTCTGCCACTAATTTACTACATAATGTGTGTGTGTGTGTGTGTGTGTGTGTGTGTGTGTGTTGTGCAGTAGGGAGGACTGATGGTGGTTGAAAGTTTTCCTCTCAGGAACTGTTTCTTAATCTGCAAAATTAATGGGGTGGGCTAGAATTGTAAAATGTCTTTCATGTTCAAAATTATAGGAGCATTGCTTACAGAATTTCAGGTGTTCTGGTTTCCTTCCTGAGTGTTTGGAAGCTACCTTTAATAGACACTTTGGTCTGGAAATAATCTCTCTGAGAACTATAACCAATAGGGAGAAGATTATCTATAATGAAAACTTTCCTTGTGCTGAAATCAAAGCATAGCATGCTCTTCTGGTAACCACCAATTTATTTATTCAACAAATAAATATTGCTGCCCTTCTGGGTTTTCCACAAATCCTGCCTTTTAGGAATCTGCATTCTAGTTGAGTAGTTAGAAAGTGATCATTACCACAATAACAAAGACAAACAAAATGCAATGGAGATTTGACAGAAGAAAAAGTTATACATCTGGTCAAGGAGAGGAGTCAAACCAGCAAAAGGTTAAAGGAAGAAGCGGTTTTTGAGTTGGGCCTAAAACATAGATAAGATTTTAACAGAGGTTGTGGAAACACTTCTATTTCTTCATACATAAAATGGAGATAATAATTGTACCCCCTTCTAAGGTTGTTGAGAGAATTAAGTGAAATAAAGCTTGTTAGGCACTTAGCGCAGTGCACTGGCATGGTAGAAACCAGTGTTATGCCTGTAAATGCTTTCCATGATTATTAATGGAGAAAATACACAAAACAAAAAGAATCACTGAAGGAAAACTGACATTTTTGACTGTGGCATTCAGGGTTAGCTCCCTAAAGATTTTTTTCAAAAAATTTCTGAGGAGATGATTGTCCAGGCATGCTTTTCCAAATCCAGTTGTTTGCATACAGAGTTGTAATCAGATCTTTTCCTTTTAATCTTTCTGCTAGCAGCAAAAAGGATGAATCAAATAACTTTTAATGACTGATTAGAATGTGGAAACCAGAAAAACAGAGGGCAGATGGCCTAGAGGAAGAAAACTAGTGATACAGTTGCCCTAATGCATGTCATAGTTTCTTTGTGGCTGCCTGTTTAGGGTGTGCAACAATGAATCTTTCTTCCAAATGTACATTAGACAGGTGCAGCTGCAGCATTAGTACCTGCTTTTAAAAACACTGTATTTACAAAAAATATTTATAATAAAATTAACTAGTTTTATTGTACACTTACTGGGAGCTGGTGCTGTGATTTACATATGATAACCAAAGCTTTTTCAATCTCCAAAACAACTCCAAATGGTAGGAAATACATTACTTATGTATAAGAATCTGAGACTCAGAAAGGTCTCATATCTTGTCCAAAGGGACACAGTCACGCAGCTAATGTTTAATGGCCCCAAATACATGTGAGACACTGTTGAGAGAGCTACAGAAACACCAGTGAATAAAAAACAAAAACAAAAACAAAAGTGAAAAACAAATGAACAAAAAAACTATCCTGCTGCCTTGGAGCTCATATTCAAATGGCAAGAGGCAGACAATAATTAAAAACAAGAAAATATCAGCTAGTGATAAGGGGTTTGAAGAAATAAAATAGTGATGTGATAGTGAATAACTCGGGGTATAGCACCAGTTTCACGGGCAAGAAATCGGTGTAGTCACCACAGCCTTGTGCTCAGAAGTGCCCTACTCTTGGTTTAATACTCTATTGTCATCGTCTTGAAATAATTTCATCTTTGGACTTGCGTTTTGCAAGTATGGTCAGATCTAAGACACTAGGGCATGTAAATAAGCAGAAGACATATATGCAATATGCATGTCCTCCATTCCTTGCTGTGCCATCCTTACGTAGCATTTGTGATCCCTGTGAGCACGGAGTTCTGTTTGACCCATGACTGGTGGGGAGTTCACTGATGTTCAAAGCCAGTACGAGTATGAGGCAAAGGTGCTAAGGTCTGTGACTGAGGAAGCTGGGATGCTGATACCTTAAGAGGTCATGCTTCCCTCAAGCCAGAACTTTCTGCCAATGCAACAAGAAGGCACGGCATTCTAAAAAACACAATGACCAATGAACCCAGTCTTAGCCTTTCTTACTCGTATTACTTCCCTGTAACAGACAGCAACTGACTTTGAAAACAAAGAAGGAAAAGGAAAGACAGGAAAAGAGAGTTTCTTTTCCTGTCTTTCCTTATTCATCTGTAAGCCAAAGGTAGGAAGTGTAAGTAAAATGTGCATGTATCAAAACATGAAATGAAGTAATTTTGTGGAACGTTTCTATTGTTCAATTAAGAATGAAATACATATGCATGTATGAACTATGAAATAGGAATTGCATACTTTTTATAATTCTGTCAGGTTTTGGCCTGAAATGTCGGTTCGTAGTGAGTGCATGGCCAAAGAATGACCAGACATACCAAGGTAAGGCAAGCATGAAAATGAGATTTATTGAAGAAAGATAGGATTATAGGACAAGAGCAAGAATAGGTTTATAGAGCATGATACATACACCACAGATGACGACTGGACCCATTGTTGCAGCAAAGGGAGAGTCGAAGGAAGGGTGCAAAAAGGACTTGGTTATGGTCTGCATCTTATTTTACAGTGCCTGGATTGGGACCTCCCTCTTGGTTCAGACATCACCATGGAACCACTTTGATTGGACAGTTGGGAGTCACATGACCTGAGCATTAACTATGCATTCGGGTTGTTTCAGTTCAATTTCCGGACTCTATGGTATCTATGCCACCAGGCCCATGGGCTAGAGAGTCCTCTGCATTCTTTTGCAGCTGGCATGGTAAGTTATGATTGGCCGATTCATAGGTTATTCCCTCTTCCTCCAGGTATAGCAGTCATTGGGGAGAAGATCAGGGTGGGGCAGGACCAAGATGGAGGCCTGGGGCCCAGCCTTGTCCTTCTTCCCAGGTGGGGCAATTGCCCCAAGGCAACAGCACCCACTTTCATTCCCAGGAGACCTGGAATCCCTATCTACCTAACAATTCCACATGCGAATTAAATGCTCTTCCGCTCGCAGTTAATAAAACATAAATATATACTATGTACAATATAAAGATGAATGGTAAAATTCAGGCAAAGGATCTAAAATTTTAACTTTTCTTTATGGAGAATGACATTAAATAGCAAAAAAAAAAAAAAGAAGAAGAAGAAAAGAAAAAGCCAAAAAACAGCAACAACAACCAAAAAAACCAAAACCAAACAAAGAAAAACCAAAAAATACCGTGACAAGAGAGAGCTTACAAGAAAGGGAAAAGCTTTATATGTTGATACCTTTCACACCATTTTTATCCTCTTTTTTTAAAGATCCCACACATTTTCATTTTGTACTAGGCTGTACAAATCATGTAGCTGTCCTTTGTGGAGATGCTACTTTAGATTGGGTGATCAGGAGAAGCCTCTGAGAAAATAGGATTTAAGCTGATACCTAAAAGTCCAAAAGGAGACGAGCATGGGAGGGTCTGGGGACAGAATATTCCAGGTAGAGGGAATAGCCAGGGCAAAGAACTTAAGGCAAGAAAAAACTCGATCTGCTAAAGAAATGGAAAGAAGGCCAGTCTCACCAAAAAGTAATGGTTAAGGCATAGAGTGGCAAAAGATGAGGTCTGAGTTGGGAGGGTGAGAGTGTGAAGGCCCCTAAATTCTAAAAGAATTTATTCTGTTTGTGTTAGGTAACCATTGGAAGGTTTTAGGCCAGAGAAAGACATAAATAACTTATGTTTAAAAGATCATTCTTCCTGCACTGGGGAGGCAAGAGTGAACTCAGGGAGACCATCCTGAGCAGTTTATACCTGAAGAATTTCTCAACCTTCCAGGTAGAAGTTATCATATTTTTATCATAATTTCTATTAGCCCACTTACGAATTTTCAACTGTATCTCCTTGAACTAGATGGTAAGCTCCTTGTAAGCACTGACATTGTCTTATTCTTCTCCATATCTCTAGTGTCCAGCATTGTTTGAAAACGGCAATCTCTTATTAAATATTTAATGACTGAATGGACTGGAATAGGATTTATTTACTTATTTATTTACTTTTGTGCTAAAAGTTCTGCCCATGGATCTTTCTTCAAAATAAGATAATTAATTAGACAAGCCATAAGGGAAGACATTATAGAGCTGTAAAGGAATTTGGCGTAAATATAAAATAGGTAATTAATTTTACAATCTTTGAAATCTGGAAGAAAATTACTGACTTGGTCTTCAACATGAAATTGAATTTTTACACTGTTGCTTTCTGAAACTATATGCAATACGAACCCAAAGCCACAGCTATAATTGGTGCTAATGTTTTGGCCAGAAGTTCCAGCCTGGTGGTTTGGGACTGAAGTTGGCCTGAGATATATTTTGATTGGTTTACATGGTACGTGAATATTATGCTGAATTAGTAGTTGATGCTTAAAACTAAGGCGTTCTCACATAAAGGTCTGATTTTTCTCTTTCTCTTGAGAAGCAACAAATATATTATACAAGTAAACAAAAAGCTTGGCAGCATTGGGTTTGCAGTCTGTCAGACAAGGTCAGGTGAGGATGGCCACTGCTTCTGGAAGAGGCCTGTGTCTCTATTTTATCACAGTCCTCACCTTGCCTGCTGCACTCACTTGAGTTACCTGCTGACTTCTGTAGGCATTTATGTTTGTGACCTCCCCTACTGAGACACATATGTTTTAGTGCTATTCAGTATGAGAACTTTTTTTGTTTTTTGTTGAGATAGGGTCTCACTCTGTCACCCATGCTGGAGTGCAGTGGTATCATCTTAGCTCACTGCAACCTTGAATTCCTGGGCTCAAGCTATTCTCCTGTCTCAGGCTTCTGAGTCGCTGGGACTACAGGTGTGTGCTACCACGCCTGGCTAATTTTTCTATTTTTCGTAGAGACGGAGTCTTCAAGCTGGTCTTGAACTCCTGGTCTCAAGTGATCCTCCTGCCTTGGCCTCCTAAAGTGCTAGGATTACAGTGAGAACTTTTTTTTTTAAAGAGGGTCTTAAATGATACAAATTCTTCTTTCGTTTTCTTGCTAAAAGTGCTCAGCTATTCTACCCTTTCTTGCAGCTTTCATCAATCCAAGAGGCAAGTTGGCCAGTCCAGATCCAGCCAGATGTGGGCCTGCCAGGGCAGAATGAAGTGCAGCTCTGATTTGTCAACGAATAAATACTGAGGCTGGGGAAGGCCCTCCTGAGGGTAGCCAAAAGAGAGCTTTGCCACCAATTTGGTCTATAGAAGGATATCCATCTCTGTCCTCTTTACCTCCCAGTTATGTGTCTGTTAAGACTTAGGGATAGTGAGATTAAGGGACAAAATAGGTTTACAATTATCTATAATTACATATTCCGTGGCCCTTCCCATGGGTTTAAATCCTCAAACACTTCTTGTTTGTTCCAAAGTGTGCTGCCTATCTGAACCCGCTGCTGTATCATGGCTGAACAGGATGATTAGGTGTGTGATTTTAGATTGTAGGTACTTGGGGTAATGCCTTTGTCTCTATAGTGCCATTCAATCTATGACACTGTTTTGTACAAACCCACGTGTTTATTTACAGAAATGTATGGGCAGTCCACAAAAGATGCTCTGTGGTAAAGATAATAAAGGCTGTTTCCACAGAGCTATCTAAAGGCATGTGGAAGCACAATAGCGACAAACAGAAGCCACAATGGGTCAATGTTGACAGAAGCCGGGGATTGGGAGGTGCTTTCGAAAGGTCAGAAGAGGCAGAACATCAGTTTGGAAGGATTCACTACCCAGCAGGTCCGGGTGGACATTCCGTTTTGGGAACAGTTGGCAGTACCAGGGTGCAGTTCATTCACCAGTGTACAAACGATCTAACAGAAACGCATTCAGGAGTCTCCAAGCAAATCATTCCCCTACCCCACCCTCGCTGGTAAATGGGCGACGGACCGCAGAGCAGCCCAGCTGCCCAGAGCCGGCTCAGCATGAATGCCTGCGGGGAGGGAGGGCGTTTAGCGGGGGCGAGGGAGGGGGCCAAAGTCCGAGCCGAAGAGAGGACAATAGGGCTATGCGTGGACGCAAAGCCTAAGCAGAGCAGCGGCTGGCTGGCGCCTGGCATGCTGCTGAATCAAGCTCCGATTTTAGAGGGGACACTGGCACCGGCGCGTGCGGTGGCCGCTTCGTTCTCGCAGCAGAGCCCGGAAGGGCGCGCAGGCTGGTTGCCCTCGGGCGTGGGCCGCCGGCGGCGGGCATCCCCCTCGGCCTCCCGGCCCGGCAGCGCCAGGCAGAGTCCCGCCGCGGGCCGGGGGAGGGCGAGGTGGGGCGGGCCGAGCGGCCGCCGCTGACAAGCCCCGGGTGCCCGCGGGCGTGGAGTCCCGCGCCCAGCCGCTGGGAGGCCGCGTCCGCGCCGGAGGGGGCAGGGCTCACCCAGCCGGCCGCCAGGAGGCCGCCAGGAGGCCGCCCTCGCCATCGAGCGCGCCGCGTCCCCGCCCCAATCCTGGGGTGAGCGGGGGAGAAGGGGCGGGCGCCCGCGAGCGGTGAATCACCTCCTCCTCCTGCCGCCTCAGCGCCGCCGCCTTCCATTCGGTCGCCCAACATGGCCGGAGCGCGGCAGAGGTGAGCCGGCCGCCCTCAGCCTCGCAGCCTGCTGCGCCTCAGCTCCGCGGTGCGGAGGCCCGGGCCCGGCCGCCGCTCGCCGCCGGCATGTGGGGCTCCCCCGACGAGAGCTCGGTGCGGGTGGCTGTCAGGTGAGCGCGGGGGCGGGCGCGGGCGGCATGCTGGCCACGGGCGCCGGGAGACCTGCTCTGGCCCGGGCACTGGCTGCCGGGTCGGAGCGACCCGCGGGGCGCCTCGGCCGGGGTCGGCGGCTGAGGAAACTGAGGCCGCGGGTGCCCGCCGGCCTGGCGCGCGAGGCCGGTGCTCCGGGAGACCCTGCCGCGCTCCTGCCGTCCGCGTTTGCAGGTGGCTGGCGGCTGCGCGGCGCCAGGTCCCCGGGGGCGTCGCGACTCCTCACGGGGACGCCTCTGCCGGGTCCGAGCCCAGGGAGCAGTCGCCTCGGGTTCGGCCGCCTTGGGCGATCGCCTGTCCGGCTTCGCCTGGAGGAGCTGCCTCTCGGCTGGCTAAGGTGCCTTTTTCCGAAAAATCATTGATGGAGTGTCTGTCATACGTGTACTTGCAGCTCGGGCCTTCTGAGGCAGGAGACAAAGCGCCAGACGGACAACGCTGGCGACTGCGGCCCCGCCGCCCACCTGGGCTCCGGGTGTCGGTGCAATGGGGCGTCCTTTTAAGCATCACAGGGAACCAGATTCGCACAAGCGTGTCGGTAGAGGAGACGGATCTGGCCTCTTAGGCACTGGAATGGGAACCGTATTTAAGGTTAAAATTCACCCACGCATAGGTCTGTAGAAGGAGGAAAATTCTTCAGCAAGAGCAAGGGTTAAATGGGTGCCTGGGCGAGACATCCTGAGGTTCAGCTGGGTGGACACAAAATAGTAGGAACGTTATACGCGCCCGTGTGTGCGCCTTGAAACACTAGATACATCAAAATTATATTTTGGTCAATGACATGCGCTAGTATTCAATGTAACTTAGACTGTTTTGATACATATGGAGACGGAAAGCTCTGACAGTTGCTCATGGAAAAATTGCAACATCATCACACTGTTTGAAAAATTAATGAAGCATTCATCGTGGAGTAAGTGCGTGCCTTTCACAGCTCTGGGAGTCTACTGTTAATTCACGTATCTTTATTTATGCTTTAAGGGTTATAAAAATAATCTGTCCTCCAAGAAATTCAGAATTATTAAAAATCTTCCACTCTTGTGGTCCTTCTGGAAAATTATTTTAAAAATTCTCTCATGTAAGCCTTTTTTGTAGTTATTTTAGTGACGAATCTTGGTTAGGCATAGAAATGGCAGTTTTATATACTATATGCTTTGTATCTTTAACAAACTTAGAGAATAAAATGAATTTTAAAGATTTTTTTATTCCCTCATTTTATAGATGAGGAAATTACCACTCATGGAGGTGGCAATTTTATGACTGTTTAGAATTACTTGTTATAAAGCTTTTGAAGTTTTAATTTGGTCTTCTTGGTTATTTTAGGG